>BQNB010165341.1:0-14233 GCA_026074375.1 Tanacetum coccineum | reverse complement strand
ACTTATAAAACAAATCATGTAAAACGAGGGGCTATGAACTCATCTTAAGTAAGTGATCTGATAATATATATCAAGTGTGGGCATGCTTCACGATTATTCCCGAATGCAACCTAATTCAATATAGGTCGTATAAGTACAGAGTACTTATATTAATAACATTATATAATCCTATAGTTGTTACATCGTACTATCGTTTGGGCTATCATAATTAAAGAGGTCATGACATGACGTACGAGGAGTTAGGACACTTTAAATCGTAAATCCAACAACTCGTCGATACGCCATCCGAAGAGGCCTCATTATGAAACTCCCTAGTATTATAGCACTTTGATAACCACTTAATATTCTATATAGCATAATCACCGACTAATCGTTTTAGTGAAATAATATTTATAAAGTGAAAACGTTTATAAATAAACTTTTTGTAAAAATGACCTAACTTGGTCGTTTTAAGTCCGTTGCTCGCGTTTCTTACGTCCACGTCTTCGTAGTAAGACGAGTGATCAAAATATTACATTTTCAAGTTTTTGATATTCTGCGATGAATAGTGTTTTTACTGTTCACAACAGCTATTTACTCGTTTTTAGGTTTTAATTAGCGTAAACTCGTAATCGTAATAACTTATCCGTTTTAATCCCGATTCTAGTGATTCCTTCGAGTACGTCTTTGTTATTGAAAGGTGTATTATATTTTATAAAGTTGGGTCTGCTGATGAATAGTACTTTTACTGTTCATAGTTTATAAAATTACTTTTATAAACTTTAATTATCGTAAACGTCGTAGTTTATTCGTTATAGTTCCGTTTTTAACGATTCTTTCGAGTACGATCTCGTAATTAAAAGTTATATCATATTTTAGATGTTTTAAAAATATTAGTTTCTGTAATGAATAGTAACTTTTATAAAAATAGTTTTATAAAAGTATTTATAGTCGTAAACTCGTAATTAACGTATCTTTTTTGTTATAAATCGGTTTTTCGAGTTTCTTATCATTTTGGAATCGTCATGAGGCGTATTATTCTTATATAATGTCAAACCTACTGTATGAAATTCGGATTAAAATAGCCCTTTATAACATTTATGTATACTTTTAATCACAACCTTCTTAAGTAAACCTTAAAACCCTAATTTATACAAAATCATGTTTATACTTAAACAACATGTTAACATACTTATAAATCCATTATTCCATGATATATATAACAATATGACATAAGAAAAAGTGTAAAATTTCATAAACATAAGTAAAAACTCTTTTTACATATTTAAAAGTCCTAAGTGGTGATTTAGCTATAAAGAACATGTAACACATAAAATCATGATAATAAAAAGTATAAAGGTATTAAAAAGAGCTTAGAAAGGATGTATGTGATAAGAAATAAGTGCTAAACCCGTGTTTAGAATCAAAACTAAAGCTTACAAGCTTATAAACCCTAGATTAGGTTTGAAACCCTAATCTTCCCTTTTCTTCCTTAAACCTTGCAAACGATGAACCGATGCTTGGAAACACCTGTTAGGAAAATATTGTAAACAGACTTAATACTGTTAGTATTAAAGTTAAGTCTGTTAGTTAAAGTTAGTACTGATAGACGAATAGTTAGTACTGTTAGTATAGAAGTTAAGTCTGGTAGAGCAAGTTAAGTCTGCTAGCATTAACTTAAGCCTGGCAGTATTAAAGTTAATACTGCTTGGTCAGACAGTTAAGTCTGTTGTAATTATAGTAATAGTTATCAATTAGCGTTGATTTAGGAAGAGATAAGCATTATCTCTTAACACGTTTAGGGTTCCTTAAGCCTATAAAAGGAACGTAGAATAGTATTGTAAAACACATCGGTTGATTGAGCATTCACAATCAAATAGTAATAGTAATAGCAAATTTTAGTTTTTGTTTTGTGTTCATCTTGGTATAGTATTGTATTTTCCGCGTCAATTCTATATTTCACAGTCATTGTCCCTTATATAGGAATCTTTGGATTTAATTAAAGGACTATCAGTCGGTCAAGGCACATTCAGGATCTGTTTATAAGGTTGCCTACAAGTGGGTATCAGAGCCACCAAAGGGACTTTACACAAGATTGAACATAGATACAAAAAAACTTTTATTCCACCAAATTAATAGTCATGTCTGCCAAAACGATAATTTTTTCTGAATGATGATGAGGAACCTTGTCTTATGAGTGATGCATCTTTTGGTTGGATCTATACCAAGCATCCAACAAAGGAGAATGCTTGCTAAACCACACAATAATCACAACATACACTTTCAAACATCAAAATGCCCGTCCTTCAATAAGATGATTATGATACCTGGCGCGATGGAGATGGAACATTATCTTGAGTATATAGATAATGAGGTCAGGAAAGTAATTCGAGATGGGGAACTAAAGAAGGAGTCACCAAGGTATGTGATTGGTGTATAAGGGTTCTTCCTCCAACCACACAGGCATAAGAACAGTTTGCTGAGAGAAGAAAGGAAACAAGAACATATTGTTAATGGATGTTCCAAAAGAATCATCTAGTACGTTTTCATGGCTTGGTTGATGCACATTGAGATTTTGTGGCAGCCATCAAGCAGTTTTGGGGGTGGTAATCATGCGAATCTCAAAGAAAATGCAAAAAAAGCTGTTTTAAATCCATAGTTTTGAGGCATTTACTTTCCTCATTAAGGGAAGTGGTGAAAGGGTATGATAGGTTCCAAAAAAAACTTCCTATAACAGTTGGGATGCCCTTGGTGCTTGGTGTTTTTTTCTGGTGTAGATGAAGTCGCAAATCAAAAGTTTTGTGGTCCTTCTCCTGCGTGGGACAGTTAACCATGACAATGAGAACGAAGAAGAATATTGAAACATTGTCAATAGCTGATTTTTACTAATAATCTGAGTGTTTTGAACAAGAATCCAAAAGACATCATATCTCTTCCCTAACATCTGATTCATGTGGCTTTCTATACAAGCTAAAGCCTCTTCAAGCAAGCATAAGCAAGCCACAGATCAGGATGTTATATTTCTTATACCACTTCCCTCTTCCAAAGCAACACCAACTCTACTTCTGGTCTTGCTATATGAAGTTATCCTCTTCTTTTCTAGCACAAATGCCTGTGATGTGGATTTGATAATGAGACCTAGATCAAATTGATGATTGGATTTGGATGAGATGGGAATATAAATTGGCAGATGCTATGACTGCAATAAAGATTAAGAAGGATGTTTTTTACAAGAAGAAGGCAGAAGGGCCAAGGTGGATGGAAAATGCATTGGACATTTGATAAGAGAATAAGTTGAATGTTTCAATTGCCACAATACTGGGCATTTTGCAGGGAGTGCAAGTTTAAGGGTTCAAAAGAAGGTAACAGGCGGAAGCAGGTTAAGGTCAGAATTTTCAAGCCAGTGCAATTGAAAAAAGGAGCTTTGATGACCATTGATGAAGGTCAGATCAATTGGGTAGGCAGAATACAGATGAGGAATCAAAATCTGCTCTAATAGCTTTCATTTAGTGAACAATGAGGTATCAATGTTGCTCTAAATTATGTTTAGATTTCATAACGCACTTCAAGCTAAGTATGATGAATTGCTATTCTGAATTTGGTGACCAAAAGTGCTTAGTTGCACATATGTTAGCTGTTTAAGAAATTATGAATCTCTGCTTAAAGCCTCCCACAAACTAGCTCAATCTTCCTTAAAATGAAAAAATTAATTTACAAGCTAATCAAATTTTTGAAAAAGATGAAAAGCTAAAAAAAGTATAGAAGATAGAATGAAACGCTTTCAAAGACAAAGATGCTTTACAAAAATTGTTGATTCTTGGTTTGCAATCTTTAAAAATCTTTGAAGCTTATTGATTGTGGGATGAGTAATCGTTAAGCTAGGTTTAGGACATAGCCTAATAGTCAATGTGTGGTCCTAGGATCTGAGGAAGAGTGAGTAGAGGTATTTTTGTTCTTGGGAATGATGCGGACTATTATACATCCCACTATCAGCAGATTCAAACTGGTAGAATATAATGGTGTCCCCCATCTTCTTAGGGAGTGATTATACCCCTAGGTCAAGGTGGACATAGATGATTCTTTGTATGTGTATGGTAAACATGGACCTCAACCTCAATCTCCTAGTCCTACAGTATCTAATGCTAGTTCCATTGTTTTCTCAATCTGTCCATCTAATGATAGTGATGGGGAGCTTGGAGCTGTGTCTGATGCAAGTTCCACTCATTACTCAACCTGTCAATCCAATGACAGTGATGGGGAGCGGAACTGAACATGATCATCTCTGTCAAATGATGACCTTTAATCCATGGGACCAAACCACCTATACCTTCTATTGAGCAAGTTACCATTGGCACTCAAAAGACTCAACCACAAGTGCCTAAACCCACATAGACAGTTGACCCTAGTTGTGCACAGCATGTAAAATCTCCTAGGCAACCAATTAGGACACTAGTGACTTCCTCACCTATTCCTTCAAATAACAGCCAAAATTGGATCAAGAATGACTCAGGGACTTATTGTGCAGATATTCCTTTGACAAAGAACAACCATGTTATGTATGTGGAAAGTCTTAGTCACGTGATTAATGGATGTGAGCTATTATGAGGAAGAAGATGGAAATGGTAGAAGTTTTAAGGCCAAAAAAGGGTGGTCATTGCGGATGTTAGGCAAGGCTAACACCAGCCGGACACACAAAACAGGGTGAATAATAAGCAACTCGGTTCACCCCCAGGACTGTACAAAATAAGTAACATTAGACCCTTCTTATGTACTGCTAGCAAAACTATTAAACTGGTAGGGTAAATGTAATTTGGTCATGAAAATGTTAATTATGGTAGTGTGCATGTTAGTTCTGGCAATCAATTTAAGTTGATGTTTCTAGAATTTAATAACTGGCAAGCAACATGTTAATTATGGTAGTGTGCATGTTAAATTTGGCACTTAATTTTAGTTGGGTGACTTCTAGATTTATACTGGCAAGCAAACATGTTAATTTGGGTAGTGTGCATTTTTATACTGGTAGGTAAAATAGACCAGTATCAAACATCAATAAGCCCTTAACCTTCTCAGCGTGAATCTTAAAAAGTCCAAAGATATGTTTCTTCAAAACAAAGATCCCTATTAATTCGACCATTTTCATGGAATTACCATCACACTAAAGTCAAATAAATATGCTGTTTAAGGGGCAACATTGGGCATGCTGTTAAGACTCAGCAGGTTGTGTTTGGAGAAAAAATAACTAACACTCTCCATACCAATAGTGGACCAACCCTCTGATTCAACTGTTAATGTTTCTAGAGGTCAACAAGGCAGACCCTAACCTATGAATGGCCTGGGTCCCAAAGAGAAATAATCTCTTTTTAATTGTGCAGGTCATCCACTGATGCATATGGAGCATAGAGGTATTATTGGATAGTGGATGTTCTGGGCTCAACTGAGCTGGTAACAGGGCCCATCTGAAGAATATCAAGATACTGTCCAAGGGGGATCTGTTTACCGTTTGGACGGAAGTAAAGTCGTATAGTATCAGTTGGAAAACGGTCAAAACAATAAGATTAGGAAATTTAGTTTTTGATGATGTTTGGTCTTTTGTGAAAGAAATTGGACATTTTAATTATTCTCCTAATCTCAGATATGTGTCATAAAAGCTAAATGTACTTTTTACTGAAAAAGAGTGTTTTGTGGTGTCCTCTGACTTCAAGATGCCTGATTGAAATACGGTCCTTCCTAAAGTTACTAGGCAAAACAAACATGTATACATTTGATTGAAAAATGGTTGTTTCTTAAAAGCATACACTTGTTTAATTAGCAATAAGCCTCATCTTGATGAAGCTAAAATTTTGTGGCACACGGAGGTTTTAGGTCATCTAAATTTCAAAAATTAAATAAACTTGTAAAGGATAATTCTACGTTAGAGGTTACTTCCAAAAGTTTCAAAAATGACACACTTGTGTTGCTTGTAGAAGGGAAAGCAAACACAAGGCCTCCTGTAAGGCCAAGATTGATTAGATCTGTGAACCCAACAATTACGACACCTTGCATTATGGACTTATTTGGACCTACCTCAGTGAGAGAGTATCAACCATTGCAAGTTTATGTCTTAGTAATTTACTGATGAACTCTATTCAAGTTATTGTTGTGTTTTCTTTCTAGCCAAAATGGAATGAGACTAGTGAAATCTTAAGTCTTTTATAAGACAGATAGAAAACCAACTTAATCTAAAAGTAAATCATTTAGATCAGATCATGGGACAGAATTTAAAACAAGAGTTATGCTTGAGTTCTGTGGGGAAAAGGGTATAAAACAGGAGTTTTGTAATGCAGAATCCTTCGCAAATGGGGGTTGCTGATGACGATCATAAAACGAATGGACCCTTTTAGTGGCTGCTGGACTATGCTAGCTGACTCACACTTACTACCACTTTTTGGGCGAAGCAGTCAATACTGCTTGAGTATACTTCAAACAGGTAAGAGTGACCAGCTCAAACAAAACTCCCTATGAGCCTTTTGTTTGGCACAAACCAATCCTTAGTACATAAGACCATTTGGTGCCATGTTACCATTTCAATACTCTTAGCCACTAGGAAAGTGTGATGGGTAGTATGGATGATGGGTTTTCTTGTTGGTTACTTGTGAATAGTAAAGTTTTGGGGTTTATAACTTGGTCCACCAAAAGAGTTGACTACGTAACCTTTATGTCAAACTTTCTTGAAGAAAAAACCAATGTACAGGGATATGCCATGGGGGCATTGTTTGGACTTGGATATCTTACAAACTCTATGAACTATATACCTGTCTGATCTTGCCAAAATCTAGCTAACCCGCAGGTTTCAAAAGAGGTTTGGATATTGATATGAGAAGGACTGATGAGAGCGTTGCCAGAACTGATGGGTGGTCTCTGTAATTCTAGAAAAGCAGTGTTTTGAAAAACATTGTACAAAGGAAGACTCATCCCCAAATGCCGCATATTCTACACCATTATCCAAGTCTGCTGATAACATTTATGGCGTTAGAAAAGAGCTTGGGATGCTTTGCTTTGAAGCACTTAGGACAGTACATGCCACAGAATACTAACCAGTACGAATCCTGTTATACTGTCGTAGTTCAAGGTAATCTTTAATACTGTTTTTGAGGAAAGTTACTCCTGGCAGATTGAAGTATCTCTTAAGTGCTGATCATGAAGAAGAGGTCTTCTCTGATGCAGACGATGATGAGATGCCTGAAATAAGGATTTATGATAATCAAGGTGAAGGTTATCTTTGGACAGCTTACTTCTAATGATGATGGGATCATTACTGATTTCAACAATCTACCAGATGAGGTAGATGTCACAATCACCCCCACTCTAAGGATTCACAATGCTCATCCTCAAAGTCAAATTCTTGGAGATCCCAATACACTGTTAGAACTAGGAAGCTCTCTCAAGAAAATCACTGAGGCTAGGCTTTAGTGAGTACATACAAGCACACCAAAGAAGCAATTATTAAAGAATCAACAAAACATTGTCTTTTTGCTTGCTTTCTATCTCAGTTTGAACCAAGGAAAGTCTCAGAAGCCCTTGAAGATGGAAGCTGGGTTGAAGCTATGCAGGAAGAACTGTTGCAGTTCAAGCTTCAACAAGTATGGGTTTTGGTTGATTTACCCAATGGTGCTAAGGGAAAGTTACTAAATGGGATACCGGAACAAGAAGGATAATGAGGGGAGTAGTTGTCAGAAAACAAGCGAGGCTGGTTGCTCAAGGTCATGACAAGGAAGAAGGGTTTGACTATGATGAGGTTTTTTTTGCTCATGTAGCAAGATAAGAATACGAGGCAATCAGGTTGTTTTGGCTCTTGACCTCATTTATGGGATCTTAGTCTATCAATTGATGTTTAAAGTGCATTTTCTCTATGGCACTATTGATGAAGGAGGTTTTTATGTCTCACAAACTCCTGGTTTTGTTGATTGATCTATCATCCAAAGGTTTATAAGGTGGTCAAAGCTTTTGTTATGGATTGCACCAAGCCCCTAGGCTTGGTATGCTACTTTGTCAACATTTTAGAGAAGCATGGATAAAGAGGGGCACCCATTGACAAGCACTTTATCATTAGAGAAACAAAAAGCTATCATGTTTGGTTCAGGTGTATGTTGTGATATCATTTTTGGGTCTACCAACAAGTCTTGGTGTGCTAGTTTGAAGCATTGATACAAAGCAGGATTCAATTGAGGTTCTTGGTGAACTTACCTTTTTACTTAGGTCTACAGTCTAAGCAGAACACATGGGAGGATCTTCATATTCTAAGACAAGTATGTAGCTGAGTACTCAAGAATTTGATCTTGTAAATGTCAAAGTCGCCATCACTCCCATGGAGACCAAGTTGTTTGACCAAAGATGAGAAGTTTTGTGTAGATGTACACTTGTACAGATATATGTAGGTTCTTCCATGTACCCTTAACTGCTTCTAGACCTGATATATGTATGAGTTTGTGTTTGTTCACGTTTCTCAGGTAACAAACTCCAAAGGACTTCTCCATCTCATGTGTCAAGAGATCTTCAAGTACCTCCTAAGGGCAAACCAAAACTGGGGGATTTGTGGTAGCCTAGGGAATCACCCTTCATTTGGAAGCATTCTTTGATAGTACTATGGTCGGTTCCTACATTGACAGGAAATCAACAACGGTGTTGTCAATTTCTTGGTCAAAGACTTATATCATGGCAATTGTAAAGAAACAGACTTTTGTAGCCACTTCAAACAACTGAATGTTTTATGTAGCTGCTGCAAATTGCTTCGTAGACAAGGTTGTGGGGTTTTAAAAATCAATTGTTGGACTATGTTTCAACTTCATGATATACCTAATCCACATTGATAATGTAAGCACCAATCTGCATTGTGGATGGACCAGCTATCATTCTAGGACCAAAACACATTGAAGATTCGTCACACTTCATCAGAGATTGTTATGAGAAAGCTCATAAGTGTGGGAGAAATTCCCACAGACTTAATGTAGCTGATTGTTGATCCAAACTTTTGATGGACCTCGGTTTAATTATTGGTGGATTAGCATTGTATGATCAACCCATAAGCTTACATGTAAGGGGAGGAAAAAGGTTGTAATTTTATGTAAAGTATAGGTTTAGAATTAATATTTGGTAGTATAAATTAATCCTAACAGGTTGTATAAGTAAGAATTAATTTTGGTAGTTATTATTCTTGGATTAGTTTGGGATAATTTAGTGACTTTAATACTGGTAGCCTTGCATTAAGTCTGTAGTGTAAAGTTAAAACTGGTAACACTTAATACTGGTGTAAGATTAAGTTGGTAGTCTATTTCGGGGTTGAATTCCTGCTAAGTATTAAGTTAAATTGGAATTGCTTTCTTGTTTCGACTAACTTTGCAGGTACTACTTGGAGTTGGAAAGGGTAATCAGGATTTCAACTTGAACATGGAAAAGGTCATGCAGTTCGTCACTGCTAAATTGGATGCAAAATTGGTTGTAAGTAATTTTGTTCGTGGTCAACTTGATGTAATATAATTACTAACTGGTTGAAAATTTGGTAAGTCTCGTGAGTCATTATTATTAATATGGTTGACTATTTAATTCTGGATAGTGCAAGTTTTTTAAGTCCTGGTAGCTTTTCATAATACTGATGAATTAAAAATCATTTTATTTTATTCATAACAGAACCGTGTAGATCTTTTAGCCCACTAAAACGTTGTAGATGAACTTATATAGGGATAAAGTAATTTCTCTTTCATCCTTATCACTATTTACCCTATTTCTCAAAAGCAATCAGCAAAAAGATCTCTTACTACCAGACCTAATCTTTCAAACGTCCCATCACCAGTACTAATTTTTTAAAGATTCAAACATTTTTCACCAAATCTTTCAATGGCGCAACTCAAGTATTGCGATAAGCACAATCAAGTGGGTTTCTTACTCAAACCCACTGAGAGTGCTGGTTACACAGAGATAGTGGATTTCCTCAGAAGGTTAAAATTGAGGTATGCTCTCACTCATAATCCACCTATCGAGATTCCCTTGTCAAGCTGTTTTGGCAGACTTGCAATGTAGATCACTTGCCAGTTGGGACTCAAAACTTAATGCCACCATAGTTCTATTGAATATACAATCATGAAGAGTATGTTAGGAGGCAACTCAATTAGCAGGATGCTTCAGGGATTAACATGTTGCAAACATGAAGAGATTTTTTGAGTTTACATAATATTGGGTATGTAAATGACTGAACCTTTTACATTTTGGAAAAGTCATTTTAAACCTATATGGAGATTTTGATCCATCTCATTCTTCATTGTAAAGTTTCCAAAAGTGGGGTTGGGATCAGTTTGTTAGGTAGCAACCATTGCCATGCTTTGATTGTCTTTTTCCACTGGAAGAGACTTTATACTTTTCAAACTTATCTTGGATGGAATGATCTACAATTTAAAAGCAATCAAAGTTTCTTAAAATGTACCCATCGGTTTTCTTCAAATGATTTTGAATGTACAAAATGAAATCAAAAAACCTTTTTGTCCTGTATATTAACCAAAAAGATTTTTGAAAATTATGAAAAGAAGTTTTCAAGGGATACATGACCATTGTTGCCTTCTATGCTATCCATTGATGCAGGTCAACCTCAACAAGTGCTGCTCCACACCATCTCAGCCTCGTTTTGTACCAACTCCTCATCATCAAGCTCCACCACCTATAACACAATCACTCACCAACACTATCACAAAAATCCCAACACCACCTATTCCTTCACCAACACCACCAACTCTATCCCAACACCTACATGTCCACCTCCATCTATTAACACCAACCACCTCCAACTACTTTACCCACTCCCCACCACTGAGACTGAACCTACAACCAGTATGGTTACATCTATGAGGAGCATCCTATCTGTCCACCATCACTTCTCACCCTCACAAGAACAGGCTCCAAGTCGCATGCCTATGGATGATTTGCTTCACACAGTTCCCAAGTTGATTTCTAGAATTGATAGCCTGGAATTGGATCTCAAACAAACCAAGCTAACCATGGGAAATGCAATAGTGAAGCTAGTCAGAAGGTTGAAGAAGTTAGATAGGGTTCTAAAAAGGAGGGGAGGAATTTGGTTTTGACAGACTCAGAGGATGAAGAACCTGAGACTCAAGGGAGGAAAAGTCAAAAAATGGGGATCTTCAAGATTCTTCCATACAAGGTCTAGTTACTCCTCTTTCAACAAAGGCATATGCTTCAGGCGGAGGAACAAGTGGTGATATAAGCCCAACCACTCTTGAGGCAGCCAAAAAACTCTCTCAAAGGTTGCCTCTTTAAAGTCAAGGTCCATTGACAAAGGAAGAAGATACAAGAGAAGAAAAGAGACCAAAAGTAAGAAAGTAGTCTCAAGCTTGGACTTTCAAGATCATGATACTGCTGAAAAGGTTAATGTTGTGAGTTGTGAGGAAGTAATATGCTAGTGAATGTTAATACTGGCAGTTTAAACATAATACTGTTACTGAGCAAGCCGTACTGCTGGTTGAAGATAAAGGGACAAAGAGAAGGGGAAAGCTCTATGCTGAGTGAAAAGAAATCTCCAAAGAAGTAAAATAGGAACAAATTTTACAAGAAGAAGCTAGCCTTGCAGAAGCAATAAGATTGGATTCCTTACAAAGAGAAGAGGAGGCTGAGCAAATACATTTGGATGCTCTTCTAGCACAAAGGATTGCAGAAGAAGAAGAGTTGACTGAGCAACAGAAGAAAAGAAAAGCTCAAGTACAATTTGAGGCTCAACACTATACAAATGAAGATTGGGACTTGATTAGAGCAAAACTTGAAGCCAATGCAGAGTTATCAAAGAGCATGCTTGGAAGTGAACTTCAAGGAGAAGACTTTGCTAAGAAAATGGTGGACCTTGTGAATCAAAGAAAGAAGTTCTTTGCTGAAGAAAGAGCCAAAGCTAAAAGGAACAAGCCCATGACCCAATCACAGCTAAAGACTTACATGATGAACTACTTAAAGAATCAAGGGTCATGGAAGTTAAATCAGCTGAGGAAGTTGAGCTTTGAAGAAGTCAAAGAAGAGTTTGACAAGCTTATAAAACAGATTGAGTCTTTTGCTCCAATAAGTTTTGAAGCCACTAAAGATAGCTTGAAAAGATTTGGTGAAGAGCTTCAAACAAAGACTCCAAAGAGACTGAAAGAAGACAAAGATGATGAAGCAAAAGATGATGAACCAACAAAGAAGCTTACAAAGAGAAGAAAACAGATAGCTAGGAAAGGTATGCATACAAGTGTGGATGAGAATGTCTCTGATGATTCAGATAAGGTTGATGAGCAAGAAGAGACTAACACAGGTACTGAAACTCCTTTGAATCCTGTTCCTGTAGCCATGAAAACACCTAGTGTAGCTACTTATAAGATTATTAAACAAGGAGAAAAAGGAGTATACCAAATTGTTAGGGAAGATGGAACAGATATAGTATACATTAATTTTGGAGCTATGTTAAAGTCTATATCTAGGGATGACCTTACTGAGTTGTACAGGATAGTAATGAATAGATATGGGTTGGATGGGCCTGAGGATAAGTTAGAGAAGGGATTCTGGAAATGTTTAAGAATTATGTTTGAAGAACCTCTAAGCACAGATTCTATATGGAGTGAGATAGAACAACAAAAGATTGTAAGTTGGAGATACTATGATACTAGTAGGGTACATTGTTTGAACTTAGAATCTATGGATGTTTACTTGTTGTCTGATAGAAAATATCCACTTTCTGCTGAGGTATGTAAAACAATGTTGAAAATGAAGCTTTTGGATGGGAAGATGAGTGAAGATTGTTATAGATTGTTGAAAATGATGGAAAAACAAGCAGGCATTAGAAAGTAGTGAAATTTGTAGGGTTGAAAACCTAGGATAGAAGTTGAGAAGGATAACACTTGGTGAAGGTGCTATGCACTAACACAACAAATGGTTATCAGTTCACCATGTCTAACCAACATAAGGACTGGCTAGTCCAAGAGCAAACGGCTCTTGGTAAAGACTTCTCAAATCCGTTCTATGGTTGACAACTTGCAAATAAGTTGTATGGTTTTCAACTCACCATATCTGTTAAAGTGAAGAGTTGGCTAGCCCACAAGTTTATGGCTTGTGGTAAAGGCTGTGGAAAAACCATAACTAGTCCATAAGATTATGGCTTATGGTAAAGACTTGCAAATCCATATTAGATGGTTGACAATTTACCAAAAATTGTATGGTATTCAATGCACCATAGTATTTATACTGAAGCATGGCTACTCCAGAGCAAACGGCTAGCTGGTAAAGAGTTATCAAATCCGTTAATAGCTGATGATTTGCTCAAAATCATATGGTTATCAATGTACCATGGTCTTACAAACCTAAACATTGACTAGTCCATAGCAAACGGCTCATGGTAAAGACACAACAAATCCGTTTATGGCTGGTAGTTTGCCAAAAACTATATTTTTGTTGCAGTCAAGATTGGAGTGCTATGAAGACTAGTTGCTGTCAAGATTTGAAGACTTAAAGACATATTATTTTGAAGACAGAAGTTCAAGACAATCCTCTAAAGCCCAAAGTATAAGGAAAACTTGCAGTTCAGATTGAAGATCAAGTTAGGGGCGGGATTGTTAGGAAAATATTGTAAACAACTAATACTGTTATCTAAATTTAAGTCTGTTAGTTATAGTTAGTACTGGAAGCTAATAGTTAGTACTGTTATAAGAATTACTTCGGTAAGCAAGTTAAGTCTGCCAGCATTAACTTAAGTGTGACAGTATTAAAGTTAATACTGTTTGGTCAGACAGTTAAGTCTGTTTGTAATTATAGTAATAGTTATCAATTAGCGTTAATCTAGGAAGAGATAAGCATTATCTCTTAACGCGTTTAGGGTTCCTTAAGTTTATAAAAGGAACATAGAATATATGTAAACATATGATTGATTGAGCATTTACAATCACAATATAAAGGTAAAAGCAAGTTTGATATTTGTTCTTGTGTTCATCTTGGTATAGATATTGATATTCCACGTCAATATTTATATTCACAGGTATTGTCTCTCATAGTGTCTTTGGATTCATTCAAAGGACTATAAGTCGTGTAAGGCTCATTGAGATCCTGTTTATTAGGACCTACATGTTTGTTTTTGTTTATATCTTGATTTCTTAATTTATCATTGTATACTTGTTTATCTTTATCAATTTATACTTGTTTACGTGCTTTTGTATGCGACCTATCATTCAACTAGATCTAGTGATACGGACCAAGTAAT
>BQNB010165339.1:0-14233 GCA_026074375.1 Tanacetum coccineum | reverse complement strand
GTATTACACTTAACAGTACAAGGTCCAGTGTGATGGAGATCACATTTTCTACATAATGGGAGGTTTCCGGCATACCTATTCTTCTCAGTAGGAGTGGCAGCATAAGCCTTGGCAGCTTCTTGCCTTTGGTTCTGTTGTGGTTGGTGATTGTTGTAGTGGTTGTTGGTGTTGGTGTTGGTGTTACGGTAGTTGTTGTTGTTGCGGTAATTGTTGTTGTTGAAAGTTCTTCTATCGTCAAACTTTCGTTTATGATCACTTGATACTTGTACTGGAGTATGTTTTGTTACCTGGTCCATTAGCCTTTGGGCTATGTTAATGGCTTCCTAAACGTTTGAGGCTTCGAGGCGGTAACATTCCCTTCAATACTTCTAGGTAACCCTCCAATGAAGGCTTCTAGGAGTTTCTCGGTGTTTGGTACCATGTTCTGGCACAGGACTGTTAATTCTTGGAATCTTCTAACGTAAGGTTTGAGATCATTTCCTTTTACAATCAGATTGTAAAGTTCATCTTCCATCTTTCTGACTTCAGTTCGAGGACAATACTTGTTTGTCAAGAGCCTCTTTAACTCAGTCCAGGTGATTTGATTGGCTTGATCTACTCCCATAGGTTGGGCGTATGCATTCCACCAGGACAAGGCATCATCAGTAAGGGTACCAGTAGAAAATGTTACTTTGTTTTCCTCGGTACATTTGCTTCGAGAGAATACTGATTCAGTTCGTTCAAACCACCGGATGAGGCCAATTGCTCCTTCCGTACCATTGAAGTAGAAAGGTTAACAGCTTATGAATTCTTTGTAGTTTCCCGTTTTTGCTACAGGAGTTCCAGTAGGACCGGTGTTCCTGTTGGGATTACTAGTACCTGTTATTGTTGCAGCTTGTGCATCCAGAGCCGCAGTGACACTGTCAGCAACTAGTTTCTTAATGGCAGCTTGACACCCTTTTGGGAGGCATTCTATCAACATAAGACAACACGTAATAAGAATGATATCACAAGTCTTAAAATGATTAAAGTGCAAAAATAAACATTGTCACAATAGTGATATCAAAATCATAGATAATTCATATCAAATAAGTATCTATGATTTATTTAGAAGTCGTGATATGATTCATAATGATGATGACGGAGATAATGATGCATATCATTAAAATTTCTCTTGTATCATCATCTTTAGGATTGGATATATGATGAATAATATAAATTGGTGATATGAAACGGGATTGCCATTATATTATATCATTAACAACTTGCCTTTGTACTGTACATAGTCAAGATTTGACAAGTATTTTTATTTATACCACACATCCCGTGGCTAGGTTCTAATAAAAGCGATAACTAAGATCTAATCTAATAGTCCGATGGTCCTTCTTGGCTGATCTTGAGTTCATTGATGGCATTCAGAATCCTTTCCTTATCTTCTTGATGACGAATATAGATATCGTTGACGATGTGTTATAGATCGGTAATTCTAAAGCGAGCCAGAGAAATTTTGTGGTTATTTCACATCTACATCTTCTAAAGTTTAGAAATTTGAGCACGATCTTGTTGGAGTTCTGCTTCTAGATTGTCAAAGTCTTGTTGGATAATCACCGGACCTTTTCCGAGTCCTTCGATTTTGTCTTCTATGTATTCAATACGGTCGAGAGAAAGTTCATCTAGATGATTTAATATTTCCTTAATTTGCTCCTCGTGACGTTCCAGACTTGTCTTACGAGAGATTTCTCCTATTTTAAAGTCTTGAGGTAGGGCAGAAGTAGATGAGGATGAACAACCTCGTTTCTTTGGTGGTAGTAGTCCTTCAGGAAGAAAGAATTCTTAACGATTAAGCATTGATGATTGAGGTATGATAGTTGGAGGTGGGATAGGTGATTTTTTAGCATAGAATGCTTGCATAACTTTCATGTAGGGATCATCATGAAAGAGCGAAAGAGTTGGTGAAGCTATTGGAACTACACCAAATGAGTTCGAAGAGCTAGAATAAGTTTTTCTCGGTGAAGCTGGGACATAGTTTGGAGAAGCCGGGATAAAGTTTGGAAAGTTAGAGGAAAAAGCATCCTCAATACTGAAAGTAAGATGGTTAGGAGAAGACATTGTTCTGTTAATAACCCAGCGGTAAATAACATAAGTTATTTATATAATAGTATAATAGTTATGTATCTTTACATACTATTCCGAAAGATGTAGCGGCACGGAGGACTTTCTTGGATGGAAAAAGAAAAGTAGTTATAGTTAAGGTTTCAACCTTGTTCTCTATAACCGTGGCTCTTGATACCAATCTATAACACCCCCATTTTTACACATATAGCAGCGGAAGCTAATCTGGGGTATTATTTCATAGTACAACAGTCATAATCATAGAAAACGAATCGTAAAGAGACGTTTTTAAAAGATAAGTTATCATTCATTTATTCATCAGAGTTTTTACAAAAAGTGAGGTCCCAAAATCTACATGAAAACATAAAGTTTGAATGATAACAGTTTAGCCATCTTCAAGTCCGTGCCACTCCGTGCCATAAGATGTTATGTTACCTGAGATGAACATGCTAAAAAGTCAACACAAAGGTTGAGTGAAATTCATAGGTTTATAGTAAACAGTTTTGAATACAAGCTCAATAGTGGGTTACGTTGTTATACACCCATAGTTTGTAATAATTGCAACACATACAATTATCATGAAAAATAGTATTATTTCCCTAAGCTCATGACACCAAAACCTTAGGTTAAATAAAATAATTTCCCCAACGTGTATCTTTGCCAAAACACCTGTAAAGTTATTCAAATGTGTGCTATTGGTTACCGATGGTATGGGTACACCAACGGGGAGTCCAATCCCAAATATATCTATTCACAACATTCGCGCTTACCCCGATGAGTAATTAATGGTTCATGATAGTGGGGACTTAATGGCAAAAGTAGGGACTCAGGCAATAATGTATCAGGATAGCATACAGAAAAATACTTGCATTCATGGGTTATAGCATGTATCCCCCTTGCGGGTTTATAAAACATTTAAAAGATTGAATGTGAGGCTATGAACTCACCTTAATAGTACAGGGAAATCCGATTGATGGAAAAAGTATATGAAATGAAAGTAACGGCTTCGTCACACAACCTGGGTAATATGTCAAATCTTAGTTTGATTGGATATATTTTATCTCATAATGAAACATCATTTTGATTGGGTTATTATGAAATATCGTATCACTGTTGGCTCATTATTTCAGAGGTCTTGAGTAAACGTCTTGAGGTAGCCAGGACACTTTTAAATCGTTAAATCCAGGCAAACTCGTCAAAAAAGTATACCCAAATGAAAACCCCTACATGAAGCATCCCTAGTAATGTGTTACATTATAGTTTTTAAGTTTCTTCAAAAGCTTAGGAATATTTATATATATTTTTTTAAATTAATATAAAAAATATAATATTTTATAAGTTTGCAAAATTAGCAAAATATACCCTTGTTTATATCTTTACAAGTTTAGTCCTTATATAAAAAGTATTATATATTTAACCTTTAACTTGAAACTTGGCAAAATTGGTCCTTATAGTTAAAAACTTTAAGAAAAAATGACATTTTTAGCCCCCTTTAGTTATTAAATTTCAAAAAAGTTCACGATTATATACCCCTTGCATGGAAAAAAAAATAAAAGACTTTTGTTCAAAACAAGTCCAAAATGCCATGCAAGCTTATTTTAGGATTCCAAATGATATTTAGAGATTATAGGTTATTATTATAAGCTAAAATAAGAAGTTTTAATGTAACAAAAGTTTAGAAAAAGGATCCGTTAGCTAGAAAATCAAAACATGTCATTTTTAGGGTTTTTATTAAAAACACATGGGTTTGAGGATTCAAAGCTTCAAAAAATCGTTCATACATGATCTTAAGAGTATTATGAACATTATTGTATAGAATATAAGCTTTTAGAACAAGATCTTAGGCTTACTTGAGCTAAAATGGGTCAAAATGGGGTTTTTGGGTTCGTACGCCTAGTAACGACTTCAAGGCTTCGTTTTTCTTGATTCTTGGCTTCTATTATGAGCTTAGGGACTTCTCTTGATCTTTTATTGCTGCTATGGAAAGGCTAGAACTCCATTTGAGTGTGTGTTGAAGTTTTGAGGTGTGATTTGAATGTTATGCATGTTTCGGCTATTTATAGTGTTCAAGGAGCCTTAGTGCCCAAGTTTTAACTATGAAAAGTGTCAAGAGCTATAGAGTGGTGATTAAGGAGGGCTATAGGTGATTCATGGAATCTATGGAGTGTAGCAATGCAAGGTGGAGGGTGTTGTGGTGGTTTCGGCTACAAGGAGATGATAATGGGGCTTCTAGAAGCCTTGGTGATTAAGGGTGGTGATGGAGGTGCTTGTAAGCTACTTGGGAGGCTGATTGGTAATGTCATAGAGGTGCTTGAGGTGCTTGGTTGCTAGCTTGGGTGTAAAATGGGTCAAAAATGGATAAAAAGGGGTGTCGGGTTTGTTTTGCTTTCGGGTTAGGGTTTTTGACTTAAAATTCAAGTTAGGGTTAGGGTTTAGGATAGATTAAGGTTTAGGATTAGTGTTAGGATTGAGATTAGGGCTTAGGATTAAGGTTTAGGGCTTAGTTTTAGGTTTAGGGTTTAGTTTTTAGTTAAAAGTAAAATTAGGGTTTAGGGTTTTAGATTAGGGTTTAGGATGAATTAGGGTTTAGGTTTAAGGTTTAAAAGTCATGCATTAAGTGCTTGTACCTTGTGTTAAAGTGGTGGTAAGAAACCAAAGTGATTTAGGAGATAAAATGACCTAGTTTGACTTTCTTGCATTATTGACTTGTACATTGTGTTTTAGAAAGTTGTAACTTGATTCAGGAGGGAAAAGATATTCAAATGTTGTGTATTGATACTTGTACACATGATTTAAAGGCTTGTACATTCATTTTATATGTATACATTACATATAATTAGGGTTTTGATATAAACGTTAACGTTTAATGCTTGTTTTGATATAACGTTTTGAAAAGTACATTAAATGGATAATGTACTTGGTAAAAATGATATTAGGATATAGAATTGACATATTAGGATGTTTACATGATGTAAACATAGATATAGATGACATTGATAGAGGTTGCGTGAGCTCGTTTACTTTAGAGATGCAAGTTACGTTGCATTATAAGATAAAGCAAAAAATTTCCCTGTAAGAAGGTGATATATTTATAATAGATGGATATTACAGTGCATCTAATTTAATAGATGGATATTATAGTGCATCTAATTTAATAGATGGATATTTACATTGATGAAAATTATGGATTGTTATAATATGTATAACCACTCGAGTGACATATATAAAGTTACATATTTGGTATAATATAGTTGAGTATCATCATGATTGATATTGAATAATGAATACACTAACTGAAATAACTTACTAGTGAACGATTTTTTAATCAAATATATGTTGTGTTACTTCTTTGCATTTCACATCTTTTTGGGTTAAAAATGTTTATCTCAGTTTATTTAAAGGTTAAATTAATATTAGTGGGATAATGTTTAGCTTTCTGCTCACTATCTCGATCCTCCCATTTAATGTGCAAGATTTGTTAAGTTTAATGTCTATTTAGATATGGTTTATACATTTTCATCATATAAACTGTTTTAGTTATTTGTCTGTGTTGAGATACATGTATTTTTATGTCTCGTATACTTGAATTATATATGGCATCTATAAAATCGTAAAGTGGTGAATTAAATAGCCATGATTTAACATGTTAGTTGATTCATTATTTGCATGTGGTTATAATGATACTGAGTTGTTTGATTTATAAAGATAAAACAGTTTCATGGGTGTCTGATACTTTTAATAAAGGAAGCATGAGAATTTATGAGATATGATATACTTCACGATCATTACTATGTGCAAACTATGAAAATTATCTTGAAGTGATTTTTAGTATGTTAGACTAAATCCTTGGTTTGCACTCTTGACATGTTATAAGCTTCAAAATTTTATATGGGTTTGACACGTAGTTATATGAAAATTATGTGCTCATGTGTTTTGGTCTAATATTTGCATTTGGCTAAATTAAATAATGGGATTTTCATAAAGTATCATTTAACTCGTCCTCTAACGGATAACACTACACCTAATATGAGAATCATCTTTTGTGTAAATGTCAAAAATTTATTGACAAGCCCTCCAAGGAAAAGCTGTATGACCAAATTTAAAGTGAATGTTGAAAATTATTGCTAAGGTTCTTAAGGATAATGGATACATCATGTATAAGAATAAGATTTCATGGTTAAGTTAAATTGCGTTTCTAAGATACAAGACTTTATTGGCTGTTTGATGGTGTATATGTATCCAACGAGATTTTTCCGTGTAAGAGTAATTGATACCATACTTATCGTGTGATGTTTACCATGTAGTTTTATTTTCTTATAAGACATCATCATCAATGGTTTAGGTATATACGTGTTTTACAATTTGTATGTGTTTCATGTTAAATAATGTTATAGGCTAAGGGGGTATTATAATGCATTGTGTGAAAGCCATAAAAGTGTTTATATAAATTTGATTGATGAAAAATAAGTATAAATGTGATCATATTTTAATTTCTTCATATTATCCGACTTTAACATAAAGTCAAGTGCAACTGAATCACATGTGGTCATAAACTAGTTGTTTATGTGCCAAGATTTCGCAGAAAGTAAAGTGCAGTTGAAGCACAAGTGGTCATACACAAGAAGTTTATATGGAAAGATTATTTTATTATGTGGAATGACCGGCTAGACCATCCCTAGTTAATGATAATGCGAAATGTATAGAAGAACAATATGTTTCTTTAAAGATAAATTTGATTGTTCTCGATGGAAGTAAATTGGTCATCTATTACCATCAAATTACAGTAAGGACCTTGTCCTATAAAGTTTTGTAAAGAATATAAAGGAGATGTAATGTAGGCCTATACAACTACAATGTGGATCATTTTGAGTTTTAAAATCGATGCATTGTTAAAATGATCATTAAATACTCAACTTAAGGTTAGCATGATTAGTAGCTCAACTTATCAAATGCGAGCATGATTTTCCAAATTATATTTTTGGTGGTTGGTGGTGAATACTTTCAGTATTGGGAGATTATTAGAATTACGTGATGAACTTAAAGGTAAGCATGTTATACTTGAATTGCTTTTGTTGAAACGTTTAAAAAACATCTTCAGTTGTTTGTATAAGCGCAATTATTATGAGAACAAAAAACTTTAAGTTTTTGGGGCAAAGTTGATTACATATGAATTTTCATCTTGCAACTATCTTTAGTGTGTACTCCCCAATAGAATGGTTTCTGGACACAAAACCATATAGCTCCCATGTGAAATATTGTAATTGTACAATATATACTAAATCCGCGACAATGTATAAAATGGGATGTTAAAGTTGATAATTCATTCGGGGGGGGGGGGGGAGATGTGCAGCATGAAATTGGAATGAATTATGATAATACAATTGGTGTTCCCTCCACCAATGTATATGAACTTGAAGGGCAAAGGACAATATAAATTCCAGATCTAGTAATTGCCAGACATGTTTAGTAACCTAAATAAAGTGACTAGATCATATACGCTGCTAGAGCTCCAATTACAATGTATGTCCCAACAATAAGACCAACGATTGGTAGTAAGTCTATGGCACGTCTACAATGTGACAGACTAATCGTTTCCAAATAAAAGACCTCGAATGAAGATATAAAATGGAGCAAAAAAGTTAAGATGGTTGGATCGAGGTAACAAAGACCCCATAACAGTCTCCTAAAGAGACACTAGACATAAAGGTAATTGAAAACCCTGGGTACGTGAAAAAAAACTATGAGATCTCAATAAATGATATAATGCAATGTCTAGTGAAATGTGGAATCAAAAAGAAATGAATCGACGTCGATAGCTATATATGATAATGCACACGAAAATGATCATGTAAATAAATAATAGAGCGCTAAAATGAATGGGAGGACCTTGGATTGATGAATGGCCAAAATTTAATGACGCAAGTAACTAAGAATGATTGAAATGTCTTGTGATGAAACATATACATAAATGTATAAATCTTATTAGATATACATTAGTCTTTATGAGAAAGCAAAATTTTATTATGCATAAGAAACAAGTGATGCCACACATATATTTTTTCAAAGACTTGGAAATTATCATGTAGATACATGTTCATATGTGGTGGATCCGATAATTTATATTAATAATGTCTAAGTATGGCAATGTGACAAATACTTGATATGCGTCTAAAAGATAAATGAATAGAGCTCATGTGATGTAGAGATTTTATTACAGGATATAAAATGTATGAAGAATGCTAGTGAATTTTAATGCTTAAAGCTTATAAGAAAAACTACTTGATTGTATTGAATTAATCATGTTTTGAGCATATGTGTTACAATCGCCTTAGTGAATATTTATTAAAGGGAGGATACAAAAAAATGATTATATTTGCCCATGCATTTTTATATAAAGATCTGAAATTAATATTTCATAATTGTTGTGTCTGTTGATGATTTGAATATTATTAAAACTCCACGGGACGTCACAAAGGCGGTTTGAATGCTTAAAGAAAGAATTTGAGATGAAAGACATTGAAAAAACAATTTTTGTTCTAGATTATAAATTGAACATCTAAAGAGGAATCCTCGTTCACCAAAATGCATACACAGATAAATTGTTAAAAGGATTTTATATAGATAAATCTCATCTATTGAGCACCCCGATGGTTGTAAGGGGACCTAGCTGGTAAAGTTTGTTTTTGGGTAAAATAAAAAAATTGAAAACAATAAAAAAAAAAAATATAAAAAACAAAGCTAAAAAAAATAAATAAAATTATAAAATAAAAAAAAAAAAGTAAAAAAAAAAAAAAATAAAAAAAATATAAAAATAAAATAAAATATATATATGAAAAGAAAATGTTAAAAAATGATTGTTTTCAACTATACATAATGATGTCGAGGAAAAGGAAATTATGGTTGGGAAAGTGCTTATTTAAGTTGCCAGTGGGCATTGTTATTTCTTGGAGAGGAGAGGAGAGAGAGTGTGTCATTACAGGACTCGTGATATCATTTCTGTTGAACTTTATTGGCAAGGTATACTTGTGTCAACAAGAAGACATTGGAGTAGGGTGAAACAAATACTTTGCTACCTTCATGTTCATATATGGGTTTATATTTTACTAACCCATCTGAAAGAAATCTAGTTGGTCTTGCAGATGCAAAGCTAAGATTTATGTTATTTATCACCTTACCGGTCGGTGCCCCAACAGGATATGTTTTCACAAGTTCCAATGCTACTATTTCTTGGCGTCTTGTAAAGCAAACAATGAGTGCCACTTCAGCAAATCATGCAAAGATCTTGGCCATCTATGAAGCGAGTCAGGAATGCGTATGGTTGAGAAGTGTGATACAACATATTCGTGAGTCATGTGGGATTTCTTCAGGCCAAGATACATCAAATGTAACAAAACCAAGCATATTATACCAAAGTTCTTTTTCACCCGTTACTTGCAGAAGAGTGGCAAAATTATTGTTTGAAAGGTTCGTTCAAGTGATAACCAAGCAGACCTATTTACCAAGGCAGTTCCTACTGAAACATTTATGAAGTTGGTTCATGGCACTGAAATGCGAAGACTCAAAGAACTTAAGTAATCTAATCATCTGAGGGAGAATATATGCGTTGCACTCTTTTCTTCTTTGCTATGGTTTTGTCCTACAAGGTTTTCCTAACAAGTTTTTTAATGAGGCGACATACTCTAACATATTTAAAAGACTTATGTACTCTTTTCCCTTACTAGGTTTTTGTCCCACTGGGTTTTACCTAGCAAGGTTTTAATGAGGCTTATTCTTTAAATGATTGATAGCCAAGAGGGAGTGTTATAAATATTTATTTATTATGTGGCTATCCACATTGACTCACTAATGGTTGTACTTAATACATTGATGATTAGAGGCTTATATATAGGGTCTTGTATATATTGTAATGGAATCACTCTCAATGAAATGCAAGTCTCGATTCTCTTTACTTTCTTCTTCTTTTATACATCGGTTATATGTGTTGCTATTAGGTCGTTGTTTCACAACAATTGTTTATTTTGGATTTTTAATTGTTTAATTTTTGTTACCGGTTGACTAAAGTCGATCATTGGTACTACTTTGTTACCAGTCGACTAAAGTCGATCATTGGTACTGTTTTGTTTCCAGTCGACTAAAGTTGATCGATGGGATTGTTTTGTTACCAATAAAGTTGATCGTTAGTATTGTTTTGTTACCAGTCGACTAGAGTCGATCGTTGGTACTGTTTTGTTACCAGTCGACTAAGTCGATCGTTGGTATTGCTTTGTTAAGTGTTTCTTTTTTCTTTTTAGTATTATTATATTTAGGATTTATAACGTTAATGTTTTTTCTTTACTAGTTTACTACTTTAGTCTGAGCTTTCACGATTGCTCGGACTGCGGGGGAGTATTAAAAGATAAATAAGCCCAAGCCCGGTTTATGGAGTTAGGGTATCTAGGGTTTTCATCATTATAAATGATGGCTTAATAATACATAACACCTACGTGTTTTTAATGTCTAACAATTGTGTCTAGCTTGGAAGCATCGGATATTCGGAACAGTTTTATCTTGGAAATGTGTTTTTGATTGTATTTGTTTTATTTTCGAACATGTGGTACATTTATGTATTAGGTTTCATCATTAAAAATAGGATAGTGATATGTACACGGATGATTTTGATATCCACACATAAATGTTTTTTTTAGGACTATTAATTCCCTCTGCCAATTAATTTTTTTTCTTCCTTTCCAATTTGCAACATACATTTGACTCTTGTTACTTTACTTCAATTTCACGCATCTCTACTTTATCATATTTAATTATCTATCTATTTATTAATATGTTTGAAAAAAGTTATAGCACAATTGTGTGATGTTATAGCATGACAGTACTATAACTTAAGTTTTACCTTATCAAACATGACCAAGCCAAATGATAGTCAATCATGACAGTATTACATTTAAGTTATGAACTTCACTCGTGTTAAGATTTATCAAGCATGAAAGTACTACATTTAAGTTATGAACTCCACTCATGTTAAGACCAACATGGTAGTCAATCACGTTCACACAGTCTCTAATTTTAACAAATTTAAAATCCGGATAATTTCTTCCATAATTCTTCATACTCAAGTTTAATTGCTTTTATATTCCCAATTGCAATGTGCAATTTTCCAACCATACCAGAGATAGAAAATGACACAAGACACAGGAAATAGATACTTTACACTAAAGCAACTAGCAACTGAAAAATGGACTTAATCTAACAGGGTAGGCTAAGGTGTAAAGGTGTCACGAAACAAACAGTTAGTGAAAACATGAATGGTTAAACAGGTTTTTCTAGGGGAATCTTACTCTTAAAGTGAGTGTAAACAAAAGGGTTTATACAGGGGTTAACTAACCGGTGTGGTTAGTTAATAACACAACATATATAGACTTTTTAGGTATAATCCTAGAAATTTACCAGTTTAAACAAGTTACTCCATCTAAATACATAGTACTCAGTATTGTGGTCTCGAATAGATATACCAAGCCAAGTTCTAAAGTCTACAACATCACCGGCACACTCATATTTTGTGGGATTTGGGGTTAATATTTGGAAACGGATAAGGCTAAATCCTCACAATATCTAATAAGGGTTTTGTGTGTAGGTTATGTAACTAGTAATTTCACAAAAGTATGCTTAAAAAATAATTAATTTTAAGCATAATTTAAGCATATTAATGTGAAAAATAAGACAAGTAGCTTTCTAATTCTCATCCCCTACTTAAATTATACAACGTCCTCGTTGTATAAAAATAACAGTTAAGAACTGGAAATAAAAGAATTAAAACGAGAAACTCCCCTGATATTTGCTCGGTATGATTCTCCAAGTTGAGTTTATGAGCAAGAATGTGTGTTGTAAATGTGTCTGAATTCCAACATGACTACAACACACATAGGATTCTAGATTATGGATACTTCACCAATATTGTCGATTTCTTTTCAGCGAGGTCCTATGCAAGATATAAGAAAACCATGCAATCCTATCTCATGTATTCTACGGTTATTAAAAAACAAAAACTTAAAACTATACAGGAAGTCGATACGCCATATTCCAGAACATGATACGCCATAATGAAACCTGTAGAAAGTATCTGAATACGAGTCAGTCTGCTAAATACGTTGTATCATATAATGAACATGCCGTATAGACAGAACTGACAATAATGTTTTAAATGCAGAAAAATAAAAGACTGATAACGTCCAGGCATTCAATACGCCGTATGATATGGAGCGGATACGCCATATTGATATCTAGGAAGACATACTCGATAAAAATAAATTAAAAATAGCCCGGATTATCTCCCGAGAAGCACTTTTCTTTACCGCGAAGTCTTTAAGTTAGACTTTTCTTCAGCTCTTCACGTCGTATCTTCTTTGAATTATACGACCTCTTTATCTTCCGTATCAATACGTCCATCGTAGTACTTCTTCAACCTATGTCCATTAACTTTAAAACTAATCCTATTTTTATCAGTAATTTCTACGGTCCTATATGGATACATTGTTTTAACCACATTTGGACTGTACCATTTTGATTTGAGCTTTCTCAGATGCATCTTTAATCGAGAGTTAAATAACAAGACCTTGTCTCTAACTTTAAAGTCTTTATCCCCGCGCAGCCTAGAGTCATTGATGTGCGGTCGTCGTAGTACTTCTACACGAAGTTTTACAACTCCCTAGGTAAAGCACCTAATCATTGTAGTAGTAGTATAGGCAAGACTCGGGGGGTTGTTATCGTTAACTCGAGGAATAGGTTGGGAAGGCTTAATCACGGTCTAACAGAATTCTAAGGGTTGAGGGAAGATTATTTTTGTATTTTTTTGTATTTTATAGAAAGCAAGTAAATCATATATTGGAGAGGTGGTTGGTTTTAGCTATTAAACTAATTATAAATCTAAACTAATGGTGATAACAATAAGATAAAAGACTGTGTTTATTTAATCATGTATTACTCCCTAGATTGCTTCTCCTAGTGTTGTTGCTTGTCACCCTTGTGATGATCTGTGTAATTATTTCCTAAGTCATGAACGAATTACACAAACCCGCCGTCTACTTAGTATTCCTTAGATCAACGCACAAGTAAGGTAGTATGAAGACTATTACAAGGCCCCTAGGAGTACACTAAGTGCATGTGAAATATATTAAAAGCGGATCAACCATATTAGGGGGCAAGGTAGTATGAAGACTGTTACCCAATGGTATCCTTTCTACACAATCATGTTTCCCTAGACATATCAACAGCGATACAGACAAAAGCTGGTTTTCTAGAGCCTAACATGCACATCCATCACAAGAAGCAACACCACTAAGATCTACATTCTAGGTTTCACACAATCATAAATAAACACAATAGGAGGTTTAGCCAAGCATGTTATAGATAAAGCAAGAACATAGATGAATCAAACAACACATAGACATATTGAATGATTAAATAAACCTTACTTGATTAAAACATGAGTTGAAGGAAATACAATAGGGTTTTTAGGCTCTAAATTCGTCCCTAACAGCTGCTAAATGAACTAGGGTTCGTACCCTAATTTTATTCTAAAGTTACACACATAAAACCCTAAATTCGGGTTTGTATATATAGGAAAATCACTGTGACGGCGTCGCATTTTAGTCCAAACGCCGTTATGATGGAGAATATTCTAGATAATGGGCTGGGTCGTATACTCTGACACTGTCGTGAGATCCAGTGACGTCGTCTTGGTCTTCATTGTGACGGCGTCATGTTATATTGGTGACGCCGTCTCTAGCTGCTGAGAACATTATCTTGAGTAATTTTGGTGTAGGTCTGTAGTCTTGTCCGTTTCTTCTCTAAATGAGCCTAAATCACGTGTAATTCTTCCAAATGTCTTCCAAATGTGAAATATCTAAAAAGGAACGATTAAGTACCTATTTTGGGCATAAATGCACGATTTAGAGGGTTAAACGACTCCGAAAAATTATATAAAATGACACCTCATCAAATACCCTTACACTTGGGATTTACTTGTCTTCAATCAAATAGGCTTTTCTACCTAGACAATAACAATATGATGGTCATTTTACCTACTCTTTAAAAGTATTTTATAACACAACCTTCTAGACCTCGTAATTAAAAGCACGAAAAGTATATA
>BQNB010165338.1:0-14234 GCA_026074375.1 Tanacetum coccineum | reverse complement strand
TTGACCTTTTCCCTTGGTTAAGGGCATTTGGTTGAGATTTGCATTTGAGTTATTTTAAGTGTATACCGTCAACGAATCATGCACCAATTCTGGCTTTACCTGCAGGAAGCAAAGATTTTATCGTATACTGTGATGCTTCGATCAAAGGTTTGGGCGCTGTGTTGATGCAAAGAGAGAAGGTGATTGCCTATACATCACGACAATTGAAAATTCATGAGAAGAACTATATGACTCATGATTTGGAACTTAGAGCAGTCGTGTTCGCTCTAAATATTTAGATGCACTATCTGTATGGAACAAAGTGTACGGTGTTCACTGATCACAAGAGTTTACAACACATCCTTGTTCAAAAGGAGTTAAACATGAGGCATCGTCGTTGGCTAGAATTGCTCAGTGATTACTATTGTGAGATTCGTTATCACCCGGGGAAAGCAAATGTCGTTGCTGATGCTTTGAGCAGGAAGGAGAGGGATAGCCCACTGAGGGTTCGAGCCTTAGTTATGACTATTGGCTTAGATCTCCCCAAACAAATTCTAGAAGCTCAAATCAAAGCATAGAAACCAGAGAACATCAAGAATGGAGATGTAGGAGGTATGATCAGGAAGGATATACCAAAGGAGAAGTTGGGGATTGAAATGGTCCAACTATACATAACTTTTTGTTACTATTTGGGGATTGAAATGGTCATGCATACTTTACAACTCTTTGATTTACAACACTCATACATACGTTTTGGTGACTATTTGGGGATTTAAATGGTCATGCATACTTTACAACTCTTTGATTTCCAACATTTATACATACATTTTTTAGGAACATACAAGGATTGGAACGGTCATACATACTTTACAAAACTGTGGTTCAACATTTATACTTACAAAAACCTATAAACTCACCAACTTTATGTTGACACTTTTTAAGCATGTTTTTCTCAAGTGAATTAGATGCTTGACATACATGATGTGCATTGGAGTCTAGACTATACAAGACTACATTCATGGATTTCTACAAACAAATCTCATTGTATTATTTTAGTCTTACATTATTGATGCAAACTTTGGAACCAACGTTATAACAAATTCTGGTTAAATAATTCAAGATTTCTTTTCAACGACACAGTTAGAGGTCGTTCTCTCATGACTTGAGCAATGGTATTATGAAGTAACGCTCCCGAAAACATACTCCGCTGCGAACCCATTTTTGGGGGTGTTACAAAACCCTAGGAGCAATACTTAAACATCTAGGAATTGGTCTGCATCCAAGAGTAGTTTCGTAACGACAAAGACTGTGCCCATAGCAGAACACTCAAGGAATTCTAGAAATTTTTTTGACACCAAATATTTTGTTTGCTCGACATGTCATAAATGTGTCTTTAATGCAAATCATGATTCTTGTGTAACAAAATTCCTGAATGAAGTCAACTTGCGTGCTAAGGTTCCATCCCATAAGACAACAAACAAAAAACAAACCCGTAGAGCAAGTAAGTATTGCAAAGAAACCAGAAAGATAAATCCCTACAAGACATAAGTTTTAAATAAAAAAGACTTCCGCTGTGCATGAGAAAACAATGACTCCTAGATCTTGTCTTAGGTGGAAACCGACGGGTAAAATTTTCAACACTGTTGGTCTTAGATGGGTTCCTACTGGAAAGATATTCACATCTAGCACAATAAATGTTGACAGTAAACCCACAAATGGTTCAAATAAAGATATCACTAACCAATATGAATGCGAACAAACTCTTGATGTTAGTGCATGTACTCTTAACTTAAGTGCAGGTACATCATTCAATCCTAAAAAGGAAGGACTCGGAGTTTGGTTGCTGAAAAGACTGATATCTCAGAAACCAGGGCTTCAAGAAATTTTGATCTGATGAACAAGCAATGACTTCTGATCATAACAGTTCAGAACTCGGAATTCAAGACCACAGCAATGAATAGTCAAGTTCAAAGCTGGTTCCATAAGTTGTTCCTCCAGCAGACAGGACAGCTACATCACAACAAGAGTTGGAATTCCTATTCCATCATCACATAACAATGCTGAGGACAACATGTAAATATTTTTGAGAAAAGCAAAATACAAAAATATAAAATTTCAAAAAGAAAATACAAAATCAAAAAAATCAAAAAAAATTCCAAAAAGAATCTTCTCGACATGTCTCTTGGAATCGATAACATTTACGTACCTAGAAATGTCGATTAACATCGACACGGGCGTGTAAATGAAGTTCGAGCAAGAGTTTCAAATGCTTTCAAAACATGTCATTTCAAATTTTTTTTAATGGCTTATGTGCATATATTAGTACATAACCCGGACTTCAAATAAAGGAAAGTTTATCTATAAAGATAACTTATCCTAACAACGAGAAAATCAACTTTTCTCGGTCTTGAGCTGTTCATACAAGACATTCAAAGTTTTGAGCTCAAGAAAAAGGATAGTGTACGCTTCAGTACGCTTACCCTTAGAGTTAGAAGAAAAGTCTTATAACATTTGGTTTTTCAAAAAGTTGAACATAATTTTTTAAGAATTTCTCATTGATGATTCATAATCTTTCAAAATTGTGTGTTCAACACTCCATCCCTCATAATGTTTTCCAAGACAATTCTTCTATAATTGGTATTATTTCCAAAATGAGTCATTGTTTGAGGGGGAGTTTTTCAAAAAACAAAGTTCTTATGTTGTTGAATACATCATCTCATGACAATTTTTATGTATTCAACACATTATAAAAATCTCTTAATAACAAATCAGTAATAATGATGACTACTCAATAGATTGTATGTTATAAGATGATCCAGTGTCTTAGCACAATTTTTCAAGAATTCTTCAATGACATTTCATAATCTTTCAAAACTGTATGCTCGACACTAGCTCTACCTTAATTTTATATTCATTTTACAACTTGGTATCATTTTTTTTTTGTCAAACATATGTAAAATTGAGGGGGAGCAAGAACATAAGTTTCACATAATTCATGCTGGTAATATTTTCTTCTCACGCAATTTTCATGATAAATTTTAATCACAAAGTATTTCAAAAACTAAATGTATTAGTATTTAAAATAAGGGGAGAAATGTAATTAAAATGTGATCTAGAAAATTATAAGTGATCTGAAGACTCAAGAGTATAAAGTGCTTAACACTCTTACCCACATGTGCGAAACACTTTTGATTATCGACGCGCGTGTGAAGGGGGGGTTTTTCCAAAAGTTGAAACTTTCAAAGTGTTAAACGTTTTGATATTCTATTAAAAAATTTGACTGATTTTTCAAGGTTTTATGGTGACTATCAAATACCCTACAACCTATTAATTTCATGACGATTATGAAGTCATAAGGTGGTTAGGTTAGGTATTAGTCCTATGATCCAACCAGAACCTGAGGGATCTACCCAAGGACAATTCATAGTTAGAAATAGCAGTCCTTAGGTATGATTGGAGATGAATAAGTGTAAGGGAATAATGCCGACTAAGATTGAGCTAACACTGGAACAATCACAACAAGATGTTAGTAATAACGTCTTGGTAAGAATTGAAGGGGTTGAAGAATGAAAAAGAAATATATGGATAAAGGGTGAAAAGACAGAAGCCCTCTACACACTTTAGGCAGAAATTGGGTCAATGCATAACTATCAGATTTACAAAGATGAATTATGGTATTGAAGAAAGCCGTCATGGACCCAGTGATGCAATGCACAACCCTTCCCAGCCATTCGAGTTTCTCTCAATAGAAACTTGTCTCATTTGTCATGGAGATACACACGACTTCTATTGACTTTCTCACTCCGAGTTAGTTGATATTGAATAGGTGGCAGTCTGCTCCAGCCTTCGAGTACTAAAACCAAAACACACTAATCGAGTCTAGAGCCAAGAGATCAATAAAATAAATCTCATTAGGACACATTTCATTACAAATACTTGGTGAACAACATTAAGTTCACAAGCTATTAACAAGAGTCCTACGCATTATTCATGTGATTTTTCTAGAACATCCAAGTGATACTCTTTAGTATTCACAGTGACGATGGAAATCCTTCCAGAGTCAACATCAAACAGCTCTGTGGTAGGTGACTTGCAAGATTCTATATGAATTGAACTTGTGATAACTGGATATCGATAATGGTCCAGTAAATGAATTGACGACTCAATCAGAAAGATAGTAACTATCTGATTCACTCATATCGTGTTGTCTGCTTTGAGACGTTCCGGTATTGAGAACAAGCAAGTACAGTGAATCTAAGCATATGCGTTAGAGGAACTAACACTTTGAGCTAGAAACCCTGTAAAGGAGGTTCTTCCAAATTGAACCTACCTGATCACATGTACAGTATGTATACTGTAAAATGGTCCTCGCATGACCGGAGGTTAATGCAACCAAATCTTGACGAATGACAAATCCATATTCGTCCTTATCTGCTATTTATCACTAACATTCTAATGCAGGTACAAACGACGGTGTTGCAACCTCATTCCAGCAGAGTCTGATTTATTACCACATGTTCATGCTCATGCTCAAACTACAAAGACATACTAAAGCATCAAGATCCAAAGAATTAAGAAAGCTCAAGAATTAAAGATAAAGACTTTCGCAAACTCTGATATTAAAGATCACTCCTCAGAAACCAAACTTCTGGGGAGATTATTAGAGAGCTTTCAGGAAGATGCAAAGTATGAGCATGTTGGTCAAGACACAAGATCGCAAGGTGGCAAAGACGATCAAGACATACAAGGAAAAGATTTAAAGATCTCGGAACAAAAGATAAAGTCGAAAGACATTGACAAAGGCTTAAGATCAAAGATCACTAAGCATGAAGGAACAAGCCTACAACATAATAAAGACCAAAGACTCAAGAACTCAACGACAAAGCAATCTCAAGAAGTTCAAGGAAGCAAGATTCAAGATCTCACCTCAGAAATTCGAAGACCACACATTGGGGGAGATTGTTAGCCTCAAACTATATTTTTGAACATAGAAGCTCAGAATCTGCAGGAAGCCTCGCTTCGGGGGAGATTGTTAGCCTCAGAAATATTGAGTCGAACAAGGAAGCTCGGCTACTAATCATGGAAGCTCGGTCTTTATTTAATATATGTTGTAATAGGCTAGTTACAGGAATCGAGCTCGTTATTTAATCTAATATTGTACGTGTTGTGGGCTAAAGCTCAAAGTAATCCCGAGCCCGACCCAAGAAAACAAATACCACGGCCCAACATGCCTTATAGAGGCCGGCCCATTAAGTGGTATAAATACTCCTCTCCAAGTGTGGAGAGGGTGTTGGTTCCATTTGTAACTTTCATTTGTAATTCAACCATTCTCTTTTTCTCTCTCTTAAATTCTCTCCTACCTCTCTTTACAATTCTTCTTATCTTCTCATCTTATTTTCTTATTTCTACCATATGGAAGTGAAATGATATCTTGGTTCCTTACAAGTTGCCTATAAGATGCCCCATAAGATAGAACAGTACAGCTCACTGTCGAACTTAGAAAAAGAGCACACAAAATCAGTCTACATTAGGAACAATGAAGACAGAAGAAGAGGAGTAAAGTACGTGATGAGCAAGATATTAGGGTTTTATAAAGAATGCCTAGAGCTTGGACCCGAATATGTGACTGGAATGGATGATGAAGGAGAAGTCACGTAAGAACGTGTGACTTCGAGTCTAGCTACAAGACTCGTAAATAAAGAAAATCGCTTTTTGGGAGGCAACCCAATATTTACTTTACCCGCATATTAGGAATGTCTTGTGTTTTAACTCTTTACTTTTTGTTTTATTATGTTTGAATTATTTTGTAATCATGCTTTGTTTGTTTATAACTTCGTCTTATTTGCAATCAAATGTATTTTGCAACAAAATAAGTGTAGGGGAAATATCTAGTTTTAGAACCAATTCAAACATTTGAAATAAATTGTTCAGATTAATTCGCGTCAGTTTCGAGTCATATGATTGTAACGATTAATTTCAGGTTTTTATGCAATACTTTTTTCAGATTTGACTTATAAAATTGCGTGCAAGAAATTTCTCATTAAAAACAAAGAAGAAATTTTCACAGACGTTGGAGATGGCATCAGGATTTATCCTGACGGCGTCGCGTCTCCAGCTATGTAAAAATTCGAATTTCTTTAAGTATTTCTGAAAAATAAAATGTGCAATATTTAAAATTTATAATTCTTTTGTAAACCTGCATAAACCTATAATTATATTATTGCTCTCATCCTATCTTTACTGCTTTTGTAAAGTCAAAACCTTAAACTCTTATTGTATTTATATCTATCTCGCCGATTTTATGCTTGGTATAGTTGTTTTTGTCTTTGATTACAGGTTATATTTGATAAGAAGAAGCTTGGAAGTTCTTAGGAAGTTTCATCGGATGATTCTTGGAGGACAATTTAACTAGTTATCGCATGTTTCTTCTCCATTATTGAGCAAACTAGGGGGAGTACTAGTTTCTTTTACTTGTTTTCTTTTCCCTTTATTCGTTTTTACGGGTGCTTCTATAGAACATTGGGGACAATGTTCAACTTAAGTGTAGGGGGAAATAAGCCTTAGAAAATATTCTTTCATTTGCCATTTTCTTTGTCCTTAAAATGATGGGTAATATATCGAAACATAGCATAAAAAGGTAATTTTAACCAAAATTTAAATTTTTTTACGACACATACCGATGAAAACCGAGTATTATTAGCGTCTCATGGATAGGAATTTATATGACTAGCACAAAAACCCTCAGAATTCCACCCCAAAAATGTGAGATTCGCCTTTAGATCTATAGGAATTCGGGTATCCATTTTTGATACCCAAGATAATTTACCTTTAACTTGCCGAGTTAAGGAACAAGCGATCATATGTATCTATTCCGTCGTTACGGATGTGTATGTTTTTATCGCCCTTTTCTTACGCATTGATATCGGTTTAAATTATATGAGTATACCGGTAGTATATTAAATTCTAGAACTTGTTTTTGTGATGCATCTCGAGACCGCATAGTAAGTATTAGGATTTGCTAGATAAGAGGCACTAGGATTAACCCGTGTTTTAAACCTGTAATTGTAATTCTCTGGTGGATTCCAGATTATTAATGAAGAGCATTGTCACCCTTAAACCAATCGTTACACCCAAATCGCCTTAGCCTACCTTGTATGTACTCGCTTTTAATACATTATTATTTTAACCCAAGTTAATTATTTGAGTACACGGTTGCTAAGTCCTTATCCTTGTAAATACAGTTTTGGAACGATTGGGATTCATGGTAGTATTTATTTCGAGGAAGAATGGGAAAGAAAAGTTAAATCAATACCCCCATATGTTTGTTAGATGATCTCCATGTTATTTTGATCCACCTCAATACGGGTCATTAGTTAGATTGTAAATATCGAGTATGTAAAAGCTTAAGTGTAGGGGTACGTGTTATAAACCCCATGTTATGATGTATTATGTTATTCAAAACAAAAGAGAGAAAAATATAAAAGAAAAAGAAAAAGATTGATGTAAAGTTGTGTAAAGTTTGTATATCTTCGTCCGAGTCTTGGCTTAGCAACCAAACCAGCATGTACTCTTATAAATAATTAGCTAACCCTTCCACTTCAAAATTACCCAAAGTCACCCAAATGTATCCCATCCGTTTCTGTTTCCATATATGTTATCTTACACCTACACCTCACAACCCTTTAAAAGACCTCTTAGATAGTGATGAATAATGCTTGCACCTAACGGTGGAGGTTTGATCCTTTACCAAGCCTATGGTAATTTATATGCTATGACAGGTAATGAGTGTTGATTTTCCGTTTTCCCCCTTTATGTTATAATTTATTATACACCCGTGTGAAAGAGAGAATCCCAAACACTTATGTGAGGTGCTAGTATATACTTTCTGTGCTTTTAATTACGAGGTCTAGAAGGTTGTGTTGTAAAATACTTTTAAAGAGTAGGTTAAATGACCCTCATATTGTTATTGTCTAGGTAGAAAAGCCCATTTGCTTGAGGACAAGCAAATCCCAAGTGTAGGGGTATTTGATGAGGTGTCATTTTATACACTATTTCAGGGTCATTTAACCCCCTAAATCATGCAAATATGCCTAGATTATGTGTTTAATCATTTGTTTTCAGGTTTTAAGCACTTGGATGGCATTTGGAGGAAATACACGTGACTTGGGCCCATTTGGAAAAGAAACGGGCAAGATTACGACTCTACACCAAGAACCATGAAGAATTATTCACTCAGAGCCTAGAGACTGCGTCGCAGCCATAAAGCGACGGCATCATGACATTCATGGTGTCGGCGACAGAGATCCAGCGACGGCGTCAGGACGTGGAAGACTTCAAGTGGATCTAGAACCATCTACGTGGCGACGGCGTCAAGAGTACAAAGCGATGTCATCGCGTCGATATCCTTATAAATATAAACTCGTTTTTAGGGTTTCAAGTGTGTAACTTTGTATAACTTTTAAGAGACGAATCCTAGCTTTTGTAGCAGCTTCATAGGTCGTTTTTAGGGCCTCAAAACCTTATTGTACTACCTTGGATCCATGTTTTAATTCAAGTAAGGTTATTTATCATTAATCATTCAACATGTCTATGTGTTGTGTGATTGATTTATCTTCTTGCTTTCATTATAACATGTGAGGCTAAACCCTCCTTTGTATTTGCTTATGATTGCATGAAAGTCAGATTGTAGATCCTATTACTGTTGCTTCTTGTTGATGAATGTGCGCGTTAGGCTTTAGAAAACCAGCTTTTGTCTGTATCGCTGTAGACACGTCTAGGAAAACGCGAGTACGTACAAAGGATACCATCGGGTAACAGTCTTCATACTACCTTACTTGTGCGTTGTCTTAACGGAATATTAAATAGACGGCGGGTTCGTGTAATCCGTTCATGACCTAGGAAATACTTACACAGATCATCACAAGTGTGAAAAGGCAACATGATTAGGAGAAGCAACCTGATAAGTAATGCATGATTAAGTGAATACATTCAATTATCATAAAGTTATCACCAGTAGATTAGATATTAGTTAAATTAGTAATTAGTTAAACAAACCCACCTCTCAAACCATAGATTTACCTGTTTTCTTATAAATATAAAAATGAAAAAATAACCTTCTCTCAACCCTTAGAATTCTGTTAGACCGTGATCAAACCTTCCCAACCTATTCCCCTAGAGAACCATAACAACCCCCGAGTCTTGCCTATACTACTACTACAGTGATTAGGTACTCTGCATAGGGAGTTGTAAAACTTCTTGTTGAAGTCCTTACGACTACCGCACATCAAAAACGAAAGTGAAATTTTCACAGTTTATGGAGACGGCATCAGGATTTGCTTCTGACGGCGTCGCGCCTCTAAACCTACGAAAATTCGAAATTTCTCTATTATTTTCGAAAAATAATTTGTACAACATCTAAAATTTGTAATTTTCTTATAAACATGCAAAAACCTATGATTACATCATCACTTTCATCCTATCTTTACTGCTTTCATAGAGTCAACCCTAAAAGTTTCGTTGTATATATCATTATCCCATAGATTTTACGCTAGGCGTAGCTGTCTTTGTCTTTGATTTACATGTTATATTTTATGAGAAGAAGCTTGGAAGTTTCTAGGAAGTTTCAAGATGACAATTCTTGGAGGACGATTTAACCCGTTATCGCATGTTTTTTCCTCATTATTGAGCAAACCAGGAGAGTACTAGTTTCTTTTACTTGTTTTCTTTTCCATTTATTCGTTTCACGGGTACTTTTAAAGAACATTGGGGACAATGTTCAACTTTTGTGTAGGGGGGATAAGCCTTAGAAACTATTCCTTCAATTGCCATTTGCTTTGTCCTTAAAATGATGGGTAATATATCGAAACATAGCGTAAAACGTAATTTTAACCAAAATTTTAAAATTTTATATGACACACATCGACGAAAATTGAGTATTAATTGCATCTCATGGATATGAATTTATATGACTAGCACAAAAACCCTCAAATTCCACCCTAAAAATATGAGGTTCGCCTTTATATCTATAAGAATTCGGGTATCCATTTTTAATACCCAAGATAATTTTACCTTTAGCTTTCTCAAGTTAAGGAGTGAGCAATCATGTGTATCTATTCCATCGTTATGAATGTGTATATGTGGTTTCGTCGCATTTTCTGGAGTATTGGTATCGGTTTAAAATTATATGAGTGTACCGATAGTGTATTAAATTCTAGAACTTGTTTTTGTGATGGATCCCGAGACCGCATAGTGAGAATTCGAATTTGCTAAATGATAAGAGGCACTAGGATAACCCATGTTTTAAACCTGTAATTGTTATGATGGTCACCTCGATCATTTTTAGTGCAGGATACCCCTAGTACACCCCTTCGAGCCTATCCTTTTCACGGTTCTCGTAATTTTTTGGTTAATCCGGACTATCAATGAAGAGCATTGTTTAACCTTACAACCAATCGTTACACCCAAATCGCCTTAGCCTACCTTGTATGTACTCATTTTTAGTACATTATTGTTTCAACCCAAGTTAATTATTTGAGTACACGGTTGCTAAGTCCTTATCCTCGTAAATATAGTTTTGGGACGATTAGGATTCATGGTAGTATTTATCTTATGAAGAATTGGGGAAGAAGTAATTTATTACCCCCAATAAAGCTCAGTAAGCTCCATGTTATGTTGATCCACCTCAATTCGGGTCATTAGTTAGATTGTAATTATGAGTTCTAAAACTCAAGTGTAGGGGTGTGTTTATAAACCCCAAGTGATGTATTATGTTAAAAAAGAAAAAAAAGAAAAGAGATTGACGTAGAGTTTTGTAGAGTATTGTATATCTTTGTCCGAGTCTTTGTCTTAGCAACCCAATCAACATGTATTCTTATAAATAATTGACTCACCACTTCACCCTAAATTCATCCAAAAAGTCACCCCCATATATTTCCCATCTGTTTCCATTAATGTTACTTTACACCTACACCCCACAACCCTGAAAAGCCTCTTTGATAGTAATGATTAGTACTTGTGCCTAGCGGTGGAGGTTTGATCCTTTACCAAGCCTATGGTAATTTATATACTATGACAGGTAATGAGTGTTGATTTTTCGTTTCCCCATTTTGTTATAATTTATTATTCACCCGAGAGAAAGAGAGAATCCCAAACACTTATGTGATGTGCTAGTGTATGCTTTCCGTGCTTTTAATTACGAGGTCTAGGAGGTTATGTTGTAAAATAATTTTAAAGAGTAGGTTAAATGACCCTCATATTGCTATTGTCTAGGTAGAAAAGCCCATTTGCTTGAGGACAAGAAAATCCCAAGTTTAGTGGTATTTGATGAGGTGTCATTTTATATACTATTCTAGGGTCATTTGACCCCCTAAATCATGCAAATATGCCCATATTATGTGTTTAATCGTTTGTTTTCAGGTTTTTAGCACTTGGATGGCATTTGGAGGGAATACATATGACTTGGGCTCATTTGGAGAAGCAATGGACGAGATTACGGACCCACACCAAATCCTTGAAGAAATATTGCTTACAGGGCTTAGAGATGGCGTCACAAGCATAAAGCGACGCCGTCGCGATCCATCTAGTGACGGTGCTAGAGATTTGGTGATGGCGTCAAGACGTGGCCGACTTAATGAGGATCTAGAATCGTCCATGTAGCGACGGCGTCAGGAGTACAACGCGACGTCGTCGCAACGATATCTCTATATATACTAAACCGATTTTTGGGTTTTACGTGTGTAACTTTGTATAACTTTTAGGAGACAAACCCTGAATCTTATTGCAGCTTCATAGGTCATTTTTAGAGCCTCAAAACCCTATTGTACTACCTTGAATCCATGTTTTAATCTAAGTAAGGTTATTTATCTTTAATCATTCTATATGTCTATATGTTGTGTGATTGATTTATCTCTTTCCTTTCTTTATAACATGTGAGGCTAAACCCTCCATTGTATTTGCTTATGATTGCATGAAAGTCGGATTGTAGATCTTTTTACTGTTGCTTCTTGATTAATGATTGTGCGCGTTAGGTTCTAGAAAACCAGCTTTTGTCTGTATCGCTGTAGACACGTCTAGGGAAATGCGAGTGCGTAGAAAGGATACCATCGGGTAACAGTCTTCATACTACCTTACTTGTGTGTTGCCCTAATAGAATATTAAATAGACGGTGGGTTCGTGTAATCCGTTCATGACCTAGGAAATACTTACACATATCATCACAAGTGTGACAAGGCAGCAGGATTAGGAGAAACAATCTGATAAGTAATGCATGATTATGTAAATACATTTAATTATCATAAAGTTATCATTAATAGATTAGGTATTAGTTTAGTTAATTAGTTAAACAAACCAACCTCTCAAACCATAGATTTACCTGTTTTCCTATAAATATAAAAACACAAAAAGAATCTTCTCTCAACCCCTAGAATTCTGTTAGACCGTGATCAAGCCTTCCCAACCTATTCCCCTAGAGAACGATAACAACCCCTGAGTCTTGCCTATACTACTACTACAACTGTTAGGTACTCTGCCTAGGGAGTTGTAAAACTTCTTGTAGAAGTCCTTTACAATAACCGCAACATTAGACTTGATTATTTTGCAGTCAAGAGGTTGTGTACTACATTAATGTTTGGCATTTGATAATGGGGTCGCACCATCTTTAGTCACGAGTTTAGTACAAGTTTAAGTTTGAGGGACTTGTGCAATCTACTTGATCACAAGATTGTCGTACATGGTTTTTCTCCATATTTGGTCACTACAGTTAGCCGTTTAATTGATAAGAGGGTGTGAAGAGAGTTAGGCAAAGAAAGAAACGTAAACATAGATTTATATTTGCAACATCTTCTCACGGGATAGTTTTGAGCATACACAAATTTATGATGCTTCTAATAAATTGTAACCATCATGGGGAGAAATGTATACATAAAGGAAGTTAGAAAGGTCATAAGTCATAAAAAAGGGATATAGGCATATATACCATTGTCACTGGATTTTTGGCTTATGTTCAGTTCATCAAGTCAGTGAAAAAGGGCTATAGGAATATATACTATCTGGCTAAGGATATATACCATCGAGCCTTGTATTATCATTTCAACTTTCATGGATTGGTTGTCTGGAAGTACGCATAATGCGTGAGAAGACATTGTTAGTTCTATCATGTTCCCCAAATGAACAATCATCATTATCAAGACAACATATAGAGAAGCTTTCATAGTTTGGCTTATTGTATCTTCTACATTTTTCATTGCGCCTTCAAAGATAAATGTTATTGCAAATATTACGATATTTAATCTATACGATCTCCTTATGTTTTGGTGATGATAAACATGTAACTTGTAATACGTAACGTAAAGTGCGCAAGTTACTCGTAATCACAAATCATCAATGCATACATGCATCTACATCTCTTGACGTCTTAAGTCTGCATCAAGACGGACATTGGTTTACACCTGACGTAAATCGCATAAGGTATGTACAAACAAACATTAAATGATCAAAGAATAAGTTTTTGTCTTAAACTTTACATTTTTATAAATGTAACAAAACCATTTCTCAAAAATTAATTAGACAAATTATTTTTTAATTATAAAGAAATGTTTTATGTGGTTATTATTTTAAAATTTAAATATGGCCATTTTCTCTCCTAAAACAAGTGTGATTTTCACCAGATAAATATTTCACTACAAGAAGACAAAAATAAGAGCGTCTGTCGGGGTGGCCCCTGTAAATACCCAGCGGCCCCCGTAAATACCCAATGACCCCCGTAAATAATCGGCGGCCCCCTAATATATATGGGGACCATCACTTTCAGACAGACAGTTTTCAGCTCTTATAAATAGTGGGTCACTTCTAACTATTTTTACAACCTCTTACACATATTTCTTTCAATTATTTCTCTCTCTAGATCTCACTAAATCTCTCTAAATTCTTTGATCATTAAAATTATTTAATCTTGTTTAAATCAGATCCAATCTTTTATCCTTTCCTTCTTCCCTCAAGTGCAAGAGAAGAACTTTCGTTATTATCAAGATACGAAGTTATGTAGTCTAGTTAGTCCATTTGTAACACTTGTTACATATAGATCGAGTCCATGTCTTTTCATCTTTAGTAGTGTGTAGATCTGAATGGTGTATATATTTGAAAGGGTTGATTGTGTGTTGGTTAGTATTTTAGTCCTCAAAATACATTGGTGAAATGGTACATTGGTTCTAGCTAAGATTAGGACTTGACATTTAGCTTAGTGTCAGAAAATAATGTAA
>BQNB010165334.1:0-11432 GCA_026074375.1 Tanacetum coccineum | reverse complement strand
CAAGATAACAAGATTAACATATTATTTTACCATTTTCACTTGTAATTCTTAAGTTGACTTTTAGAAACCCTAATTTGCACTTAAGCATGTTTACACTTAAACACTACTGCTCCAAGTTCCAGATCATGAGTAGTATAGTTCTTCTCATGGATCTTTAACTGCCGTGTTGCATAAGAAATAACCTTTTCCCTTTGCATCAACACAGCGCCCAAACCATTGATCGAAGCATCGCAGTTTACGATAAAATCTTCACTTCCTTCGGGTAAAGCCAGAATTGGTGCATTACACAACTTTTGCTTTAATAACTGGAACGCTGCTTCTTGTTTGTCACCCCACTCAAACTTGACCTTCTTTTAAGTGAGCTTGATCATTGGTTTGGCGATCTTTGAAAACCCTTTAATGAATCGTCGATAATACCCAGCAAGACCTAAAAACAGACGAATCTTCGTTGGTGTCTTAGGAGATGCCCAATCTTTAACGGATTCGATCTTGGCTGGATCCACATGAATGCCTTTCTAACCCATGTGTAAGTGAAATGGTTCCCTATAATATCTAGATATTTAGGGCAAGTTGATATCTCTTGGTCCTATCTTGAAAATTTCGGCCACATAGGCTCCCATGTGATGTTATATTGATTATTTTGGGTATTGGGTATAATCGTGGGTATTCGTTTAAGCGTAGTTAGGTTTTGGTGCTTCCGGGAATGCCGAAACACGTTTTATCGCGAAACGTAAGCATTTTACGTAGCCAATAAAAATAAGATGAACAAAGTTATTAATTATCCTCTAAATAATCATATAACACTTGTTTGATGTAAACATTTAATTGTTTAATGCCCGTTTACATTGAATGATCATTTTTAGTTTACGCGATTTAACTTAACGTTTACGGTTTAAGAGCAAACGCGTACAATACTAAAAATAATTGGTGACTTTGTTAACGTCGTACATTGCCCTAAAACACGAGGTGTTATAACATTGAGGACAATGTTTAATTTTAGTATGGGGTAGTATATCTTCGATATAATCTTACCTACTTTTACCCGTTGTTCTCACGTACCCTGTTTTTCCACAAAAATTTTCAAAAATATGAAAATTTTTAAAATTTTCAAAAATAAAATAAGTGTTTTTGTCACAATTTTGACTTTCCTGCTGGGTAGAATAAGAGTAAATTTTGACCCGATCGAGCGTGTTAAGCTCTAGCTTGTTCCTTAACTTTTAGGCTAAGCGTTCGCGGAAATTTGCGAAGAACGAAAAATGATTGACTTAAGTATGAGCGGGATGCTAAACAAGGATTAGTTGGAAATCTTAAGAGCTCATGTATGTAATTTGTGACTTTTTTCTCCCATAAGCTCTTAACCGGACTAATATACATGCTGTTTTTGGAGATTAAACATAAATCAACAGTTTTTATGTAATATATATCAAAAATTTTAGTCTTAGTTCAAACTTATACTTGAATTTTTCAAAAAGAAGTCTTTTCTAAAATAAATAAAAATAAATGATAATAATAATAATAATAATAAACATCAACTGTGGGCTGATAAAAGTTTACTACCTCTTGCCGGCTCACAACCGATGTGGTAGTCTTCTAAAGAAAGCTCATAGTAAGAATAAAAATCCGATACTGATAAAAGTTTGCTTCATCTTACCGGCTCACAACCGATGTTGCAGCCTTCTAAAAGGTTGAAGGATATAAACTGCATAAATATTAAGTTTAAATTAATAAATAGATTTCTTTTTGTTAAATTCAAATATGCTTTTGAACTTTGACTATTCTATTTTTAAAAGCTGTGCATATACGGGAAACCTGAGAGTTTTTGAAACCTAAGATCCGTGAGTCCCGATACTAGTCTTTGTAGGGTGTCAAAAGCCTAGTCACTTAGCCGCAAGGTTGAGATATGCCAAGATAAAAGTCGCTACATGGGATGATCTCGCCTTCAAACTCATTATTCTCGGGTGGAACGTGAAGCATAGTATTTTGCAAAATGTTGATCCATGGTTGAAATTCAAAATAGCACACTCACTTAAGATATAATAAATGTCGGGAGTAAAAAGTTCACAAGTTGCAAATATGAGTAGTGTTAGCATTTTTACTGATATTTAGCTGTGATTTCGTTTTAAGCTTGGTTTGGAGCAAGTGAAAAGTCAGGGACGATGAATTTATCCTTTTTGGGGCATTCTCGGATCGAAATGCATCTTGTTCTATGATCCCTAACAGTTATGGAAATAACGAAAGTCGAATTATTCGTAGTTTAATTTAAAAAAATGAAAAAGTTTAAAAAAAATAGGAAAATAAGGTGTTTTAAAGCTTGTGATTTCTTAACTTTCTCCACAAAAGTCTTTGCTACTTTTCAAAGATTTAGTTTGAGGAAGTTTTGAGGTATTTGGTTTTAAAGCATATAATATTGCGTGAGGACACGCAATCGCTTAGTTTGGGGAATTTTGATATGTGAGAAATCACATATCTTTATTATATCCAAAATAGCCCTTAAATGATCAAAATATGCAAAAATATATTTGTATATTGCTTGTTTTGTCTTTGTGATTGTGTAGGTACGGATAATGCAAAAATCATAAGAAAATGGCCAAAACCAGACAAACACGGACACGGGAACGGATAAAGTGCAAAAGAGCCAGAAGATTTCTACTCAAAGGTCAACAAAGTCAACCCATTGTCAACATTTGGTCAACTCACAAAGGACAAAATTCTCAAAAATACCAAATCAGTCCTAAATGTTATACACTAATTTCACCAAAAGTCCCTAAACCCTAACACCGTTATCTCTTTATAATATAAGAGATAACGGTCGTTATCTTTATAACACACCCTTATAACCAAGCCCAAAACTCCCGGCCCAATCCTTTTTGATATAAAAAGGCCCAAGTCAAACCCTTCCCGAGTTAAACCTCTCTTTTTCAGTTAAAAAAGGCGGGTAATAACTTGTTACTATTCATCATTGTCTTCGTGAATTAACCCACCTCAAAACAAAGGGTTAATTCAAATTAACAACGTGAATAATCAATTCAAGTATCAAGGAATGATCTGGCAGAATTAGATGTCATACAAGCTTTTGATTGGTTGAAACCCACATGAAGTGACACGCGGACTTAGAAAGAAAGCACACCAATCAATGAAATTTGCACTACAACAAGTGCAAAAGAAGCACAAAGGTCTAACACACCGAATGCCATGTTGGCAATCCGTGTGCTCACTCATTTAATCCAACGATCCACATTTGGGATCCAATGATGAGAGAAGAATCAAGGGCCAAGATCATGGATAAAAAGAGCGGGCAAGACTCCTAGAAGCTTCATTCTCAGGCTATAAATAGCTCCTCAAACTCACACACAGGGGACACTTTTTAATCTTAGTTTTTTTTACTTTTTAATTTAGCTTAATTGTAATTTTCAGTTTTTTTAAAAACTTTAGCTTATGTAATTTGCTTTTTCAGCTTATTGTAATCTCATCTTCAATATCTTGTAATCAATTTTCAGTTTATAAAATCATCTTTGCTTTTACAAAAACTGTTTTTACTATTAAGCTTTTACAAATTCAAATGTTCATGTTACTGTTTCATAAGCTTCTCACAAGCTCATCATAAGCTCTCTGAGTCTATAACCTTAGATTGAGCTCAAATTAGTCATCTAATCTACTCAAACCTTAATAATCAGCTTAATACCTTTGCTATATGGATATTGAGCCTTGGATGATAAGCTTACAAGGGAAGAGCTTATGGGACCTTTACTAGCTTCTCCTAGTGATAAACTAGAGCTTGAAGAAGCTCTTTGAGCAAATCAAGCCTTTGTTTAGCAAAGGCTTTTGTAAGTCTTCTTTAAATTTCAAGTCTCTTAGCTTAATAATTGCATTTGCTTATTTTCAGCTTACTACTTGCTTATTAGTGCTTAAACCTGTCTTACTATGCTTATTAAATATGTTTGATCATCTGTTTTCAAGTTTAGTAGTTTAGATCATAGTTTTTCATATTTTATCTTAAAAATCAATAAAAATCCAAAAATATTAGTTCAACTAGTAGCTTAATGATTCTGGCTTATTTGCTTATTGAAGAATGTTTATTAAGGTTGTTATAGGCTGTTTAACATCTAGTATTTGATATTTGTGCTTTGAATCTCATTATCATAAGCTTATAATGGGATTTTGTAAAATAAAAGGGGTGTTTGGCTATTGACAGTACTAACTAGAAGTTAGTACTGCCATAAGCCATTTGGCCTTTTGGATTACTTTAAATCTCATTAGTAGGTTTATATAAGCAGGATTTAGAGTAGCTTGTAGATTTAATCAAGTTTTCATAAGTTTTGTAGTCTAAATTTTGAATCTGTTAGTATAGTTTTAGTCTTACTTGCATTTTTAGCTTAATAGCTTTCTAATTGTTCTCATCACTCAATTTACTCTAAAATTTTGTTGTCTCAATAGAGTAGAATCAAGTGTCTTATCCTGCATTTAAAGTTTTAAAAGTTTTTAGTTCATTTACATGTCAACTACACCAGCAGTTTTAAAAAAGACAAGTAGCTGTTTTCAATTTAATAATTCAGAGGGTATAAGTAGCTTATAGGATTTGATTTTTGGTTAATAATTAGATCTAGGGTAATAGTTAATTGGTTTCAATTTGTTTTTTAGTAATAAGCTCAATAGGTCATCTGTTTTTAGCTTTTAAAGTAGCATGTTGTCTTTTCAATTTCAAAACAAAACTCAGCAGTTGCTGAGTATTCTGTCTGATTTCAAAGCACTTTTTCATTAAGCTCTTATTTTCTAAAATACCTTTTAAAAGATTTTTCTAGTAGCCCTTAGGTCTAAGTTCAAATAGGTAGAATCTAGATTTTCTTAAGTGTCCATTTACATTCTAGAAAATAAGCTCAAAGTCCCTATGGGCCTGTTTGGATGACCAGTCCTTATCAAGTGCTTATTTAAGTTTTATAGCTTATTGCTTGTAGGATTTGATTAATTTTTGCTTTATTTAGCTTATAAGGATAGAATCAAGTTATATGTAGCTTGTTTAGTTCAGTTATAGCTTATTTTAGCTTTTCATTAAAAATCCAAAAATATTAAGTCAGTAGTTATTAGCTTTTTTCATTATGCTTTTTAGGTGCTTATCTGTTCTTCAAATTGAATTTGGTTTGCAATTTTAAGTATCATGTTAGTCAAACTTTAAGTAGGTGATAAGCTTTTTCCCTAAGGATCCATTTGTGAGCTTAATTTTAAGCTTGAAATTGCCCTTGCAGGCTGTTTGATTTTCAGTTAGTGTTTAAGAGCTTATTAGGATAATTCAGCTTATGGCTTTTGTTCTATGCTTATTCCTAATTCAGGTTAGCTTATTAGTTTAGGTTTAGCTTATTAATAGCTTATTTAGTCATATAGTTAGCTTGTCTTAAATTTTGAGCTTATTTAGTTTGAAAGAAGTAAAAAAATGGTTAAGTAGTCTGCTAGTTTCCTAAGCAGTTATCTAACTTATTACAGGTTTTTAGGTATAGTTGATTTTATTAAAAGCTCTTATTTTTAGCTTTTCTACCAGTTTGTTTTTAAAAATTTTCAAAAAAAAGGGGAAGATGGAAATCGGGGGTGAGCAAGGCTCGAATCCCCGACCTCAACATCCTCACCTTTTATAACAACTCTCAACACACACTCATTACCAACGTGCCCTGTGGTCTTTTTCATTCTAGTTTTACAAAATCTATTACTTAGATACATTTAAGCTTTTTTGTACAATAAGCTGTTTTAGCTTATTACACAGCTTATTCGACAAGCTGTGTTACCCAACTTATTTTTCCTGGATTCTTCTTAGTTCAAGCTACTTTCTATAATTTTTTCAGAATTTTTATAATTAGTTTAGTATTTTTAAACATTTATTTTTATTAAAAACTTTAAAAATTCATAAAAAATAGAAAAATAATCAAAAAAATATAATTCTTTTTTAGGAAATTTTATTTTATCATATAGTTTCTAGGAAAATTAGTTTTGCTTCCGTAGGGTTAAAATTGCAAAATTTCAATTTTTAAAGAACGGGGTTCATTTCCGTTCATGTTTTTCGTGTTTTTAAGCTCATTTCAATTCCGTTTTTGTTCTAGTTTTCTTTAAACTTACTTTTTAGTCAATTAGAGTCTATTAAAAGAGAAAAATTCATTTTAGGTTTAATTTTGGAAATTTAGGGTTTTTAATCACCTTTTAGGGTTCCCGATTTGCGTTTTTAGTTAAAGTTTAATTTCCCGTTATTAAAGTTTAGTTTAATTGTCCTTTAATTTGCTCACTTTTAGGATTTTAGAAAACAAATCTTCTTCGAACCAATTCAAATCATTGTCCAAACAACAAACGTGGTCTCAATTTCATAAATCTTCGAGGAATACGACCCGGTAATCACTTATCGGTAAATATACGTATTATTATATATAATTGTGAGAATTTTCCTTTCTTTCTTTGTCCTCAAGGGTAGTTTGGTAATTTTCTATACTTATTATATTGTTATACGCGTATAAAACTTTACGCATCATTCATCAATACCTGCTAATTATGCACTTATTCATCGACCTACTACAAATCTAAACTCTCCATCTTCCTTAAAAGATCTAATCGTGTTGCAACCAATTTCAAAAATTCATCACATTCTGATCTAAACTTCTTATATTTACCGGTGTCAGAACGGAACACAACCTGACAATCCAAAGCACACCATGTAAAAAAATTACATGTTTATATATTTGGTATTGAAAATAAAAGGAAACCACAAACACAAAAAATATAAACAAGGTATTTATTTAATATACATTTTGTCTGATCATAAAATTTGACTATGTGTCATGCTTAAGTCATTATGTGAGGCCAAAATGGACAGCTAAAAAAGTATAGTGCTATTTTATTTAAAGTAAAACTCCTAAAATATTACTATGTTATTGTGATACATGTAAAAGTTAAAACGATACCACTTGCTGGTATAGCCAATCTGGAGAGTTCTCTAAAGTCGTGCATCACATGAAAGTAATACTCAGAAGGTTCTAATTTAACTTGTCCCATCTCATGTTCTCTCGTCGTGTGTAATAGAGAGGACATGTTCGTTTCTTGGTGCTTTTCATCATTGAGGTGGATTGCAAACATATACTCCTCGTGTAAAACAGATTCCTCAAATTCGGTAACACAGGTTCCAGATGGATACTCCTTACTTCGGTATTCCTTTCGAATCAACGATAATTAGAAGATTGTTTCTGGTATTCGTTAGAATCAACAGATTCAATTTGTGTCTTACATCAACCATATCAGCGCTTGCATCACTATAGATATCAAGTAATGGAGATGAGCCCTTGTCGAACACCTAATTGGGCAAACCCCATTTGGAAGATGTCTTAGCATTGTATTTTTCAGAGTGTTTGGGAATAACCATACCAAGTGAAAGCACAAGCATTTTTCTGCTGTCAATGGACTCAATATCCGAGAACTTGTGTTTTCCAATCAAAGTTTCTTTGATGATATGTGTGATTGCCACTTACGTCTGTAGTTGCCATTTAGACAAGGCTTCAATCATACTTTGTTCAAAATAGTAAAAAAGTTTGTGTAACCAAATTCAGAATGTGTTTGATATTGCTTTCTTTACGACTTATCTGATTGTGTTTCAATGCATCAGATAACCATTTGTCAGAGTTTGAGACTACTTACCCAAACTGCTTAATTAACTTATTAGTGAGCGAAGTAACTTGTATAACTTTACAGTTTTAAATTACATATTTTCAAAATTACATTTAAGAATTAAACAAAACAATATCAAACACACCAAAGTCTTAAAGTTTTATTTTTGCTCAAGACACCAAAAAAAGTGCAACTTACTGGATTATTGCTGTAACTCCGCCTTCCCCATCAATAATCAATCTTGTCACTTCCGAGTCGCGTATTTGGTCACAAAATTGTGAGGTGAAAAATAAGTAGACAGCCGAGTGCCTTGCCACATCTATAACGAGCGTTTTTCCAAACAACTCTTGCCTAAAAAATAAACAAAAACATTATAGTAATAAAACTTACAAGATCTAAGAGCAAAAGAGTTGATAGAATTACGATCCGTCGGTGCTGAAGATCATGGCTGAGGCTCTAATGTAAAAAATTGTATATAATTTCCTAAACTGTCCTGTTTAAGAGTTTCGTTTCGTAAAACCAATCTTGTTATTTATTGGAGATACTTTATGAAACAAATAACCTTGCTTAATTAACCTGTTGGAAATAAATTGATGGAAATCGTTTCTCACTAAATTATTCCTAAGAGCTACTTGTAGCATATTTATTGTCTTGAAATTCTTTTTTCGCATAACTCAAATATTAACCTTATATACACTTAATACCTTAGTAGACTAGGTTGCACAAAGTATGCATCCTATATGGCCTCTTAGCAGCCTGCATTCTCTTAAGTCAGCTTTTCTATATTAGAACATGACCTAAAGTTCAATGATATCTCAAATACCAAAATATTAGACAAGTTAATCGATATTTGTTATAAAATTTGTTTGACTTACAGGCCAATAATAAAACCAGCTGTCTTTTCTGCCAACGCAAATAGAAGTCCGCTAATACCCTTATATTGCGTACTTGCAAACGTATTCACTATTCGTACATCAAATTAATTCATCATAAAAGAAAAAAACAGAACAACATATATTAAGACATAATTTTAAAAAACTAGTTACATTAAGCTAATACATTTACAAAGTCCAAGGCCTTCTCATTGAAATTCCCCCTTTCACCGTAGATGTAGAAAGAGGAGAAGAAGAAAAAGTTAGGGTTTTAGATTGCCTGCATCAAAACAGTCAACTGAAATTTTGAATAAATTGCATTCACAAACATGTACATAGACTGATATAAAAAGAATCATATACGTATATATATACGTATGTATATATATATATATATAATATATATATATATATATACGTAATATACGTATAATACATATATATATATATAATATTAATATACATATACGTAAGATACGTATAAATGTAGAATACGTATAAAATGTATATATACGTATATACGTATAAATATATATATAATATAATATAAAATATATAGATATATATATATATATATATATATATATATATACGTATATACGTATAATACATAGATACTATATATTACAAATTACTATTTATACATATATACGTAATATACATATATACGTATATATACATAATTTAAAAATACTATTTATCATATATACGTAATAAACATATATACTATATATATATATATATATATATATATAAATAAATATAAATATTATATACGTAATATATATAATATACGTATATATACGGATATATAATTAGATATATTATATATATATAATAATAAATAAACGTATAAACTATATAATATATATATATTATATAAACCTGTTGTATATTACGTATATATATACGTATATATATATATATATACGTTTATATATATATACGTATATATATACGTATATATATACACGTATATATATATACGTATATATATATATGGGGCACGTTCAATGCAAAACCTCTTTTTTTGTACAGAACCACTTTAAAACAATTAAAATCTAGTATTATAAATTATTTTTCTTTAATTCAAAAGGGTATAATAGTCAAAACATATTCTTACTATTTTTTTAGATTTTTTTTAATTAAAAACGTTTTTAAGACCATTTATTTTGGGCAATTAATATTTTTTTATTAATCTTAAATTTTTTTAGCACACATATTTATAAAAAATCTAAGTGCATAAGTGTATTTTTTAGATAATAAATTTATATGTGTTTCTTGCGTTTAGGCGTTACACTTATTTGCCTAAAATGATAATTGCATATATGTTTTTAGTATACAATATTTTATTTTTGAAATTTATGACAAAAACATAAACATATACATGTAACCTCATCGAATTTATAACAAATCAAGAACATATCTAGTATATACAAAATTTGATATCAAATAAAATACAATTCATGTACAAGTATGTTGTTAAATATGCATGTGCACGCCGTTTAAAAACATGGGTGCACTTTTCACTTTCTCGTCCAATTCATTTGAACAAATGTGCACGCCTTCACGAACATATGTGCACGATACGCTTTTTCATCAAATTCATTAGAACATATGTGCACGCTGCGCTTTCTCATCAAATTCATTAAAACATATGTGCACGCTGCGCTTTCTCATCAAATTCATTAGAACATAGGTGCATGCCTTCCAAGAACATGTATCTTTCCGGTGACCACATAGACTTCAATCAAAGGCGTATTTATAAAGCACCAAAAATACAATTCTTATTTCAAAACAAAAACTAAATATTAAATATTTAATCACATTAATAACAGCTAATGCAATTTTAAACCATGATAACTAGAATAACATATATGCACAATCTTTGTCTTTATCAAATAAATGATTTGGATGAGTTTATAATTATAAAAACTTTACAATTCACAAATCTTCTTTTACTACTACACGACAACAATAAAAGGAAAACAAATTGAATGCTTAATCCTTAACCTACTGCTATAAAAATTAAGTGTATTATCCCCACCTAAACCGGTTAGAGGAAAACAATAAAATGTTGATTTATCTTTAACCGGCTGCTATAAAAATTGAAAAACTACTATTTTTTAATAACAAATAAACAGACTTGGTCAGCTAAAATAACAAAGGCTGATCAAAGAAAAAACATCAAATCAGTCAGTCCACTAATTAGTATAAGGCTATAAGCTGTAAAGTTAACCAAAGCTTGAAACACTAATTTTATGATATTCGAATAAACAAAGTTACATGAAATTAAACAAATTGTATACAAGAAACAAAATTAACGAATTTAATCAATTAAGATATACATGAAGCCCAACTTTGACCCATGTTAAATTTCTTTTAATTAAAGATCAACATTTTGAGCAAAATTAATAACAGTACCAACAAGAACCCATCAAGCATAAGTATAATCTAAATAACACATCAATCATTAATTTTATATCATTCATTCAGAAATTGATATTTTATTTCAAATCATATTCACCAACTAAACTTCTATGTATGCAAAAACACAAAGCGTTTAAACAACACTTTTAATATTGGGTGTGTAAACAGAATAATCCTACTTTGATTTAATAATGATGATTTCATTACCTTATTAAAATCAAACTTCTGATCGAACATGAATGTGATCCATATTATTGCAAATGTTTTTATGTTTTTGATAGATGATGAGTATTTGGTAGAGAACAAGTTCCAGATCTGATATTGGAGGCTTTGGAATAGGGAGAGGTTATGTGGATGGGTCTCTTTTTTACTCTGACCTAATCTCTAATGAATGATGGTTTTCAAAAAGTAATTCGATTGATATTCCTATAATACCCTTCCAATATTTAAAAGATAATATTTAAAGTTTTATTTTATTACACTTGTGCCACACACACACAT
>BQNB010165333.1:0-14234 GCA_026074375.1 Tanacetum coccineum | reverse complement strand
ATCTTGACCAATTAGAGGCGTTAGCTGGCTCACCTAATTGGTTCGGTGATGGAAGCCGAATAATAATTACAACTCGAGATGAACATTTGTTAAGAAAGCACAAGGTAGACCATGTCTCTCCTGTCAGACTATTAGCTGATGACGAGGCTATCGAGCTCTTTAGAAGTCATGCTTTTAATGAAGAAAAGCACATAAAAGACTATGAAAATTTTTCACTACAAGTGGTGTCGTATGCTGATGGGCTCCCATTAGCCCTTAAAGTTTTAGGTTCCTTTCTATATGACAAAGATGCGAAAGAGTGGATGAGTACCATGGATAGACTAAGAGATATTCCTGAAAGTGAAATTGTGGATAAGCTCAAAATTAGCTATGATGGACTCAAACCTGTTGAGAAAGAGTTATTCTTGGATATTGCATGTTTCTATAGAGGGAGATTGAAGAGTGATGCAATGGAGATATTCGACGCTTTTGGTTTTCACCCTGAAATAGGGATAAAGGTGTTGATACAAAAGTCTCTCATAACTATCGATTCAGTTGGAGACTTTGCTATGCATGATCTTATACAAGAAATGGGCCACTACATTGTCAGAAGGGAACATCCTCACAATCCTGAAAAACATAGCAGAGTGTGGAAACATGCAGAAGTCAGTAACATGTGTTTTGGAGATGCAACAGTGGTAACGATCAAGCTAACTAGCTTTTCAATTTATACATTATATGTGCAGTAAACGCACATACTAATAAGATGTATAAGTCAACCCAACTCATTGTTTTCTCTTTTATTGCAGGAAAATGACCAGATTGAAGCTATAGAATTTGGTGATAATATTCACTGGCCACAGTTCATTATGTTTATTTCAAAGATGAAGAAATTAAGGTGGCTTCGTCTGATACGGTACAATGAAGGGAATGTTGAAGCGCCTGATTGTCTATCAAATGAGTTGCGGTATATTGATTGGGCTTATTATTCTGCAAGTCCATTTCCAGATAGTTTTCAAGCAACGAATCTTGTTTTTTTAAAATTGTTTAAGAGCAAGCAAAAATTTCTTTGGAAGGGTTACAAGGTAAGTCAATTCTCCTTCCTCTTATTAACGAGGTTTGTAACCCGTGCTACGCCGCAGAGCGCGCAAGACTAACTTTGCAACTGAACTATAACCCCAAGCACTATTTGCGTTAATTGTTTCTCAAATTTTTTAAGGAAATAGTCCTAGAGGTTAGCGTTCCGTTGCAAGTTAACCGATAACCTCAAAGACTATTTCCGTAAATTTTTAAAAAATATATATTAAACTTCTAACATTTTTTTTATCAAATTCGTACGTAAATCACAAGCATTGCAATATTGAGCTCGTTTTGTTCGCAATTCAACGATCTTTTTAATGACATTTTTTACGAATGAATCGATAGATATATGTTCCATATTTGATATTATAATTTGTTATATAAAAAAGTCGAATATGTATCAATACAACCACGAGGTCGTATATGTGTAGCTTTGTCGTATATGTATCAATACAACACGAGGTCGTCGCAAAGAATATTGCTGTAGTTTTACAAACACTCATTTTACTCACATCTTGACAGTTCTAACATGTGTATTTTGTATACATTAGCATCTACCACAACTCAAGTGCTTCAACTCGTATGTTTGGAAAGTCTAGTCAGCACACCAGATTTTAATGGACTCCCCCGTCTTCAAAAGTTGAAAATCGTCGCTTGTGGAGAATTAGAAGAGATTCACCCATCACTTGGAAATCATAGAAGTCTTAAATACGTATATGTATCACAGTGTTCCGAGCTTAGAATGTTCCCAACCATTGTTCGAATGGAACAACTCGAGTCTCTTCATATAAGTTATTGCAACAAAAGTTTAGTCTTTCCAGAGATCCAAGCAAACATGGAATGCTTAGTAAACTTGGATGTGTATGGCATTCAGATAGACGCTCAGCTCTCATCAATTGGAGAACGTTGTACCAACCTTATTTATCTAAGTTTGGACCACTGTTTTAATATAAAATGTTCCAAAGTACATGAGAAAATTCGGTTGACACGTAGCTTGAGAAAGTTGAATCTCAGCGGCTTCTGTTTTGAAGATGGAGAAATACAGTCTGATATTGGTGAGCTATCAAACTTACAAGATCTAAATCTAAGTTATAATAATTTTTCCAAATTACATTTCAGCCTCTCGCAACTTACTCGGCTCAAACTCCTCAACCTAGATTGACAAGAAATATGATTCTCGCATTAAAAACATAATTACGGTATCATTGTTAAATGAGACACTTTACAAACTGTATATTCGACTCCTATAATTAGAGTACTAACCGTTCCATGAACCCATCATGTCGTTCACTAAAAGTCATAACCTGAAAAATAACTTCCTTTCTAACTAAACTTAACGCCTATAAATATACTTTAACCCGGATTCGGGTTATTAATCTAACATCACTAACACAAACAGCCCATTTGACTTGTGTTATTACAAATGTACACCGAGCAATGCTTTGTAGAATCAAGACTGATACAATTAACGTCCAACAATTCCCCCCTAATTGTTTAAGTCTTGTTCTTCGAATCTTCACGCCTTTCTACGCGTTCTCTTCCTTTCTTGTGTCGGTCTTCAAATGACCATTACCCACAAGAAGTTTCTCGGTCTCACGCTTCTAATCTCCTAGCGTGCTTATTGTGGGTAACCTTACAACCAAAATCAAACTTTCAATTTGTTTTCTGTTTTCGTTGACTTTCCTTGTTGACATCTCTCTTCCAATCCTGCTTTTTTTCCTTGGAGTTCTATTGTATTCCTCTATTTAATCACTTATCCTCTTTGCAAAAGCCGTGGTCTTTCTATTATACTGATATTCTCGCCACTTTCCTGGCTTTCCTGCCTTGATCTTTGTGTTCACTCCTCTAGTAACTTTTCACACCATTTCCTATGTTACTCCTTTTTAGGCATTCTTGATGCCTCTTGATTTCTTGTGCATTCCTAGCAACTTTCGCATATCGAAAACTTTATCAAATACCTTTCGGAATTTTCCTAACAAAACACTCTGTTAGTGTTTTCCTTCTACTAATACACACTCGGTATTATTTTCCAAGACAGAAATAATGGGATTAGTTAGTTTTCTTGCCGTCGCGTGTTGATTGTTATTCTCCAGTTGTTCCACAATACACTTCTATGTTTTCCTTTGTGTTCCACACCGTGTTCTACAACAACTCCAAATACCCGTAGGTATTTCCTTCAAAACAAGTGATCGGCTTGTTTTCTTTCTCGCTATTTGTTGGTCTTGGTATTGCTAACGTTTTCTTTTTCACAAAACAATCCTAGATTGTTTTTCTTCTCTTGGTATCCTTTCAACCTCTTTCACAAGCAACGTTCCTCGCGTTCTTAACCTCGCGTTTTCTTCTACTTTGTGCACCGAAATCCAAACGACCCCCTTGCACAAACTCGGTACCAAATTCGGTACTCTACACCGAAACAAACTAAACCTTTGTTTTGTCTTCCTTTTGTGTCGGTCTTCAAACGCCGTTCCCAACAAAAGTCTTTCTTTCCTTCTTGTTGTTGACTTGATTTGTAACCACAATCGTCCCTAGACTCCTTCTAATCACGGTATCCTTACCAACCAGGTTCCTAGTTGTTCTCGGTCTCCTTCCAAGTGATCTACGTTGTGTTGTCGCCCTTTTTTTTACTTCGAAATGCAAGTTCTTTCCCTCACACAATCTTTGATACTCAGCTCGGTATCTTTAACCAAAACAAAAACGTTAAGTTGGTTTTGTTTCCTTGTCGTTGTTGTTTTTTTTGTGTCGCCTTAATGCGTTTTCCACAAATTTCCTTGAGTAGCTCTTTGTTATCTTCGGGTTGTATCACAAACCGTTTCCCAAAACGTTCCTTTGCGCTTTTATTCCACGGTTTATGTTGCTTTGTAATCTTGTTGTTCAAACCGGTTTCACAAAGGTCCTTCCACTCGTTCTCTTCCATAGATGTGTATCTGTCTTGTTACACGCGGTCGCGTTAATAGCAAACACAAAGAAATCTTCTTTAGCGCTTTCCTACTCTTGTTCCACGCTTCTCTTGTAAACGTCAAGAGTTTCCTTTTTCCCTTTGTCGTCGCGTTCCAGTAGTCACCAACAAAGTTTTCTCCCACCAATGCGTTTGGTGTCCACGTTTATCTTCTTCCCTTTGTGTCTGTTTATACCCGGTTTCACAAAGTTTTAACCCACTCGTCTTTGTTTCACAAGACGACGTGTATCTTCTTTTCCTTGTCGCGTTAACAGCGACCACTCTCGTTCCACGCTATCCTTTCAAGCATCAAGAGTTTTCCTTCATCCTTTGTGTCGCGTTCCAGCAGCCCTCACAAAGTCCAACAACGTTGTCTTTTCTCCCTTTGTTGTCGCGTTCCAGCAGTCACCAACAAATGGTCCATTCGCATATTGTTTTTACTTTCTTGTTTTTGTGTCTCACGCGTTCCTAACAGATCACAACAAAACGTCCAGATGCTTACGTTTGTTCCTTCAATCTCTTCTCCTTCAAGAGTGGTTTGAAGTTGTTGCTATCTGCAACTTCCGTTGGTTCTGATCGTGCACTATCGTCGCCAACAATCCTTGGTGTCTCTTGCCTTCTAAGTCTTTTGATCTTCATGATCAAAACTTGAATCAAAAACTTGTAATCTTGCAGCCCTTAGCTCTGATGCCAATGTTCACAGGTCTGATGTATGATATTCCAGGATCGATATATTAACAAGATTGACAAGAATATGATTCTAGCATTAACAACATAATAACGGTACATTGTTAACATGAGACACTTTACAAACTGAATATTCGACTCCTATAAATAGAGTACTAACCGGTTCCATGAACCATCATGTCTGTTCACTAAAAGTCATAACCGAAAATACATATAAATTAACTACCTTTTCGTAAAGAACTTCAACCGCTATAAACTAACTATAACGGCTATTCGGTTATTAACTATCAAACTAACACAAACAGCCTTTGATTTTGTGTGATTACAAAGTACACAGAGCTATGCTCTTGTAGATTATCGAATGATACAATAACGTCAAACATTTCCAGAGATTCAAGCAAAAGCAAACATGAAATGCTTAGTAACGTTGTATGTGCATGCCATTCAGATAGACGCTCGGCTCTCATCAATTGGAGAACGTTGTACCAACCTTATTTCTCTAAGTTTGGAAAGCTGTTTTAGTTTAAACAGCAGAGAAGTCAAATTTGATGGGCTAAAATATTTGAAAGAATTCCGAGGTTCGAAAGGACCTGGGAAAACCCCATTTGCATTTCGGTTGACACGTAACTTAAGAAAGTTGAATCTCAGCCGTTGCTATCTCGAAGATGGAGAAATACAGTCTGATATTTGTGAGCTATCAAACTTACAAGATCTAAATCTAAGTTATAATAATTTTTCCAAATTACATTTCAGCCTCTCGCAACTTATTCGTCTCAAACGCCTCAACCTCAAGCACTGCACAAGGCTTGTAAAATTGCCAGAGCTTCCATCAAGTATAGCTATTATTATAGCAGATGGATGTGACAAACTTACAACCATAGGAGATCTCAATGAAATCTCGTAAATGGTTATGTTATATATCGTGGATGGGTCCGGATAATCGATGGCATAACAGATTACTAAAATCCATGCTCATGGTTTGGCTCTCTGATTTTTTTATGTTAATCTTTGAATATTAAATCATTTTTTCTTTTCATGCGCTTCCTCACTTATCCATCTTCTAATTTACGCATTAATATATGTTGATAAATTAGGGAAATGCTATTGAAAATCAGTCCATGTTTCTCAGAATTAAAGGTCTTGAGATACCAAAGCAGTTTACAAATCATCTTTATGCTGGGAACAAATGTAGGTTGCCTCTTCCAGAGAACTGGTGCAACAACTTTTGTGGATTCCTAATTTGCGCTGTTCTGGAAGACCGTGTTGATAATGGGCGTTCTCCATTCATAAATATAAAGGAAGAGGCGAGTGATGAGATGCGTGATGGTATCTTACATGATGTAGTCTGGAGGGAAAGTTTTGGTGGTAAACTTACATGGGTGTGGTATGTTTCATTTGCTTCACTGAGACGCACTGAATGGTGGAACCCAACACGCAAGAATGTTTCATTTCACATTATTAACCCATACCTCAGCAAAATCACATCTATAGGGATAGGAGCAAGTCTGGTTCCCATGAACAATGGAAGTGGACTGACTGATACATCAACTGATTCTTCTGAATTCTGATGACTACACACCAAAATTCTCCATTCGCGATGATTCAAAGTCTTCTTTGACCATTTCCCCACGTGTCTATGGTTACGTATAATAAATAAACTTTTCTTAAATGTATGTATGCTATAGTACGTGTATTAAAAAAATATTCCTCGTGTTGTTTTGTATATATATATATATATATATATATATATACATATATATATACATATATATATATACATATATATATACAGTAAGGATCAAGTAAGAAGTATAGTTAAAATGAGAATTTTAAGAAAAGATTTAAATCAATTAGATCAAAAAATCAATGGCTAAAATGTAGGAATGGCAAGATTGTAAATAACATGAGATTTTTTTTAAAGCATAGGGGCAAAATTGTAAACTTAAACAGTATTCATGTTTTTTAAAGAAGATAGAAAACCTCGTATGTTATGTTATATTATTTCACCACTATTTATAGATACAAATATAAAGGCTTGAGCTCAATGACAACTAGACTACAGCTAAGAATGATGAATAGATAATGATTATCCAATCATCCTACTCATGATTATCTAATCATCCTAAAATACTTGTTGACTAACAAATCATCCAAAAATATATCAACTAATATTGGAAGGTAGCCAGTCAAATAATCTATCATCTAATACTCCCCCGCAGTTGGAGCGGGAGGTCTTCGAACGATCCAACTGGAGTTAAACTTGGCAAGAGGCGATAAATCTTCTATCTTTCGAGAAACTTGATGTATTGATTGTTGTTGTAATCTTGTACTTGCGAGGGAAGCTGTAACACCAAAAACATCATCTTTTCTTTATTTTCTTTTTTTTAAGAATGAAACAAAAGTTAAGAAGGAAAGTAAATAAAACTTGTGATTAGAATAACTTTGAAAAACAAATAAACTAAAATTGCTAAGTCTAAAATTGCAACGGATAAGCATCTTCGCAAGAATTTATTCCAAGTAGGAGATGAGGTAATGGTGTTTTTTCGCAAAACGTTTTCCGGTTGGAACTTATAGCCAACTAAAACCAAAGAAATATGGTTCATACATGATACCTTGAATATTAATAAAAATACTTATGTGTTGGACTTGCCAAATACTATGAGTATTTAAAAGACTTTCAATGTGTCATATATTTATGAGTTTCACTCCGAGAACGTGAATGAGGACAAGCACTTAAGGACGAGTTCTTCTAAAGAGAGGTCGTATGATGAGGACATGATTAACGAGCTAGCACGAGGAATATACGGAGCATATAGTGCCTGGCAAGACGCTTCAACGGAAGCCCTAAGTCGAGGAATGAAATTTTTGGTGGTGGGAGTATCAAAACAGAGGTTACTGGTGTTTGTTTTGTGTTGTAATGGTGGTGGAAGTAAGGTTACTCAAAAACATACTTAGGTTACTGGAATGAGACAAGTAACCCTACTGGTGTTTGTTTTTGTGTCGTGACTTTTGTTTTAGTTTCTTTATTTTGTTTATTCTAGAATAAATTGGTTAATTTTTTTCCATGTTTAGTTTTCCTATAAAATATAAGGCTTGGGTTTATTGTAGGTATTCAATTATTATTAAAATCACGACTTCGGTCTTTTATCCCTTTGTGATTCGACTTGAATCCGAATTAGGGTTTATAGCACGTTTTCGTTTTGCGTGAGTTATTTATTTAACTGTATGTTAGAGCAGGTATGTTGGCATGCCAAGACCTAATTTTTAGTGTCACATCAGCGCCACCTCAACATACTCACTTTTAACATTCACACATCAAAATACTTATTCACTCATAAAGTTCATTTCACATACCATTTTGGCCCCACAATACCAAATTAAAACACGACACTCACATACAAAACCAATTAAAAAAAGAAAGATAAAGTAACGTACGCCAATTAAGTTGCGTGGAATTGACATAAAGGGTTGGTGATGTCGTGGCATGCCTTGGCGGCGTCACTTTGGTTGCCACTTAAGATTGACGGGGTAAAATGTTATCATACCCTACCCTCTTAGACTGAATTTTTGTTTGTATAAAAAGTAACTCACTATCTCACAACATGGGTATTATAGATTTGTTTTTTGTGTGACTTATATAAGAACTTAAGAGACAATAATCTTTTAATTAAAGAGCATCCTAACACCACATGAACAATGAACGATGTACACAAAAACAAATGGACAACAATCGTAAATGATAAAACCACGTAAATAATGGTAATAGACTAGTCTATGCTAGGGGCTGACTCGTCAATACAAGAAGAGGGATGTATTTTTTTGTGTAATCATGGTTTTTGACACATTGGCAGAATAATCCACGGGGTTTGAACCCAAGGCCACACAGACTCAAACCTGGTAAAGCCTTCCATTTTTAGGAGGTTGGCGTGGCCACTTTAAAGTTGTTTACACCTAGCAGGAATTCTTGAGACCTCACACATATTAGAGTGATAACCACAAACCCTTTTGCTACTAGGCCACCCTTGAGTGGTTAGGAATGTCTTTTTCTTACGACACATATATAGGTCATGCCTTTGAATAAGTCATGGTCTGTATAGGACCCATCCACCAAGATATCGTCATGTGCGTGAATGTCTCACATAAGTTCCTAATCAACACACACGGACCATTCCTTTATCCATACATTCAACCAACCAACTGCCACCATGATTTCCGTATATGCTACCAATACATGTGTGTTTAGTGATATGTGAGCGATCTATCAACCTATAAGTTGTGAGTTAAAGTCTCGTTATAGACATTGTGAAGTATTATGTGTGACAAGTGGTACAAATAATCTACGTGTATGCTAATATTTCATTAAGAACCCCCTTCTAGAAAGCTTATGCCTATTAGATATAACTTTAATATTTTGCTCCACATTGTAACAACACAATGCTCTTAAAAATTTGATTAAAGTATGACAAAGTTAAATTTGCATTTCATGGAACGGTACAAATGTTAAGAGACAAAAAGATCACAATATATTTAAGGGGTATGATGAAACCAGGTTGTCGAAGCTATAATTTTTTTTTTGTATTTGCTTGTTTGTTTTAGGAAGAAAAATGCAGATTTTATAGTGTTACATGACATGATATCAAATTAAAAAAATAAAAAATTATGATATATGTAATTAATGATATGTTTAAGTAATCAAAATATTATTTTTACCTTTAAAGCATTAGATGTAGTGACTCAAGTTAAATTGTCACCTCAACGACATATCATCATTTTTTTCACTTCTCTTAACTGTCACCTTAGTTAGTATTTCCAGTTTTCATTTCTCTTTCACGCACACACTAAAAATACCCTCCCGTTAACCCAAGCAAAAGCCGCACGTTTGAAATCCACCATACCCAATTAACCACCCAAACACAAAATCCGATTTAAGAAAGAAAAAAACAAGCATCTTCATTTGGCGTAAGCTAAATGTTTGGTGTGCGGAATGGTGTGTGGTTTGGCGAAGGGTATTGGTGTGGTGGCCTGGCTAGGCCATCGATATAAGGTGTCAAACCACTGCACCTAATGCTTTTATATTTGAATTTTTTTTAATATTCACTTTCTTAAATGTTGCAATATATAATCAAAGGTAGAATAGTAAAATTAAAAGTATACAGATGTTGGTGTATTTGGTAGAGAGAAAAGAAATAAAAGAAATGGAATTAGATCTGATTCTCTTGTTTGGTAGATAGAAATTAAAAAAGTGGAGAATTCAAGAGAATTTGGTTGAGAATTGTAGAGAAATGGTAGTGTATTTTTGATCATCCTCATTTTCATTATTTTTTGTAGAGAATTTAGAGAAATGGGTTTTTATTTTTATTTTTATTTTTTGTTTTTTGCTTTTATTTTTCTATTTTTTTTAATCATGGTTGCCGATTGTTTTTTCCGACAAATTCACGAGGTTTGAACCATCGCCTCACAAATTTTATTGGTATTAGTCTCAAGTAAGGATGTTAGTCGGGTCGGGTTGGAGGGTCAATTCGGGTATGTTCAACTCGGTCGGGTCGGTCTAACTCGGGTCGGGTCCATTCGGGTTCGGGTCAACCTAAATATGAGTAAACTGTCTTAAAAATGCCATTTTTTACTCTTTTAAATAGAAAATTTATATTAAAAAAATAAAAAATCTTTATTCGGGTCAATCAGGTCGACTCGAACCCGAGTTAGCCAAACTTTTTTATCTAATACCCGACCCTATCTAGCATTCGGGTTACTTTGTTCACCCGAATAACCCGAATAATATTTTGACTCGGGTAACTCGACCCGAATAGGCTTAATATGGGTCGGGTCCGAATAGGCTTAACCCGACCCAAGTGACCTGACTCGAAAAAAATGATGTTGAAATTATCATAGTATAATCGCTCTTTATTAGTAGGTTTTCAATGAAAAAAAAGTATTTCGTAATTATTTTTTATTTCAATTTTCTTGCGTTATCAAACAGTAGAATTCAATACATTTGTCTGAATTCTATTCTCTACTTCATTTCTAATAACTGAAAATGAGATGGATAAAGTAATTATTATTATTTATCTAAAAATGTGTAGTAATAAAAATTGTCCCCAATGGTAAATATTAATGATGGTTTTTAACTTTTTACTGAGTTAAAAGAAAAACTTGTGAATATTATATTTAACATTGTATAAACTAGACAAAAAGTGTAGTGTATTCAAAAATTAAGATGCTTTAACACATTCTTTTAGAAAAAGAAAATTATTTAATACTAGCACCATTTCAAACCGACATGTGATCCATGTGACACTATGAACGAGTTTGGCAACGAGCTTTTAAAGGTTTATATGTTTTGAGCGTGTAAAATAAGCCATTTATAAAATAAAATTTGTTTGTTATATGGGTTTATGAAAATTTTTATTAGTCATAAGCTTTCATAAGCTAAACCTATAGAAATTTTTTTATAGGAGCTTATAACTAGTCAAATTACTTGAATATATTTAAAATATAATGGATTATCACGCAAAAGCTGTAGATATACGTGAATTTAGTTTTATGTAAAATCATGTCATTTTGCATCAATAAGTTCTAGCTCTAACTAATTTGACTTATGATATAAGCTCCAGTCCCAGTCCCAGCCCCAACTACAGCCCCCGCCTTAGCTCTTTGCGTGAAACATACCTTATGTTTTGGTACAAAAGACAAAAGTTAGTCTAAGATAGTGTTTGGCACGAGGTTTTTAAAGGTTTTTCAAAATATAAGCAATTATCAAGTAAAAGCAGTGAATAAATCTGAATTTATTTTAATGTATTTTTCTACAAATATACATTAATAAGCTCTAGTTCTAAGTAATTCGTCAAATAGCTTTATAAAAATATAAGCTCCAACTTCCAACTCCGTATAACAGTTTCAGCTCCGGCTCTAGACCCAACCCTAAGTCCGGCCTATTTAGCCACACATAGAGCATGTTTGACAAAAATAAATGTTACTCGAACTGGTATTGGAGCTATTGCTAAAGCTATAGATAAAGATTATAAAAAAATATTATTTTTATAAGCTAAATAAAATAGCATTTGATTTTCAAAAATTATAAAACTTATTTTTTTTAATAATCTCTCGTAAGTTACGTCTATTAAACATGTCGATACTCTAGAACACGCCAAAAGTTAGAACTTAGGGCATTCACTATGATGAACCTTTGTAAAGGTTTATAATAGTGTCAAATCCTTATACAACATTAATTAATAAACCTTTTTATGTTATAGACCTTTTCTTCACTATGCATAAATTTGTATAAAGCTTTATAAAAATCTCATTAATTTAAATGCATTAAATTTAAAAGAGGTCTAAAATTTTAGACCTTTTCATTCCACATAAGCATAAACCTCATCTCCACAATGGTTAAAATATAATAAACCTCTTCGTCATTTTATAAACTTTTTCATATACCACCATAGTGAATGCTGTTAAAACATTCAATTTTGTTTCAAACATTACTCTCTTTTGTCATTTTTTTCTAAACTCATGTGAGTTTTGGCTATCCCTGTTTTCTTGTCTTTTCATTACCAAACAACACTTTGAACATTCTTTAGCAATGATTAATTTGCCTCTATTACAGGTTTTGTGCGCAATATATGAGTTACGAAGCTTGATTGTCGGACCTAAAAGTATCGCACAAAGTGACGAAACAACGAAACCAAAAAACCAACCAGATTATAGATATAAATCTATTAGCATATCTATTCTGATACTAACAACACGTGAGTAACTCATCAACAAAAAAGTTAAAAATTTTAAGTAAAGCGTGTATACGGTAGTTTTAGACATTATATATTAAGTAGGTGTTTAAATGATTTGATTATCTTCTATACAACTTGAGTTACATGGCGTGTTATTGTACTATGGTGCGACCCTATGGCACGAGACCGTACCAGACCTCAGGTTATTGGCTCCGATACTAAACTCACCAGCCATGTTATAGGGCTCCTTGCCTTTCTTTTGGTTTTATTTGTGTTTTATTTTAAATAATATGAGGCCTAGGATGTCCTATAACTTGAGTGACGAGAGAAGGTGACAAAAGAAAATGTTAAAATGATACCGTAACACTTTTTGCTATAACAACGTGTCAGATTACAACACCAATTTAGTGCTCTCATAAAAGACTCGTTTTTTCAGTGTTAAGATAATATCAAGTCATAGATAGGGACAACACGAGTAAGTGGATGTTCATGCACTAGTTAGGCTTATTATGATAACAAAGAAAATAGCCACTTTGGAAATATGAAGCTTGATTCGGAGCAAATAAGTCTTAGAGCATGAACTATGGCATCCGCATAAGCTCGATCGCTGTCAAGGCATTGGCATAAGCATCCGTACGTCCACCTTAGTGGTGGCGTCGGGGCCAGCATGGACTCGCTGTTGTCTGCAAAAACACTAAAGAACACTTGTTTAACGTACTCTAGTAATATGCAGAGATAGTAAACATGGTAATTCTAATATATTTGATTATTAAAGGGCTTTCAGATATAATGGGTCGTAGGATGGTATATACCTAAAGGCAAACTTGACGAGTACGTCTTAAGCCAGCAGCTAATGCAATGAAATTGGTTGCAGACACCTGTATCAAACGTATACATTCATTTGCTAGCTAGGTTCCTAAAAACACTCTAAGATCCCCGGCTGAGCAAAAGACGAATGCAGACATAAATCAAATCTATGTGGTTATGGTCTTTTCATTTCAATTTTGGTTTCCTTTGAATAACAGACTAAAATAACTGGTTTGCTCATAAGTAACGGATTTGATCTGGTCGAAATCGAGAAAATTAAAAAAAAAAAAATTATGCTACGCCTGAGAGATTCGAACACTCGCAGGGAAACCCCATGTACTTAGCAGGCACAAACCTTAACCACTCGGCCAAAGCGTCAATTTTTTAATATTCCTTTTTATTATTATTATTATTTAGCATGTTTACTCAAGATGTTACATTTAAAATTTATGAAAATTACACAAAGCCTTGTGTACATGTTACATTGTTTTGTCAATCAAGCTTTAAATCGACATTGGTGTTAAACTTAGTTAAAAGAGTAATGAGATTTCTAGTTATGTTTACGTTTCCGAGTTCGTAAATGCTTACTTCTCGAGTATGGTAATGAATTATACTTTTAGGGGGAATTGCATATGGCTGAGCAAAATCAATCGAAAACCGAACCGAACCGATAAACCGAGCCGAACCGAACCGACCCAAACCAAACCGACTATTTTCGGTTCGGTTTTCGTTTTTGTATATTTATAGTTTTCGGTTTCGGTTTTGTCGGTTCGGTTCGGTTCGAGCTAAAACCAAGAAAAATACGCCTAGATTATCTATTCGGTTCGGTTTTTGTCGGTTCGGTTTCGGTTTGTGTTTTTCCTCAAACTCGGTTTTCGGTTCGGTTTGGTTTTGTTTTGAACCGATGCTCACCCCTAGAATTGCAATATATATTCTTACAAAAGCTAATAATTATATCCAACATAAGGTTATAATTGCGTATATATTTTTTCTAAACTCAATAGTTGTCACATATATCAAAA
>BQNB010165331.1:1458-14234 GCA_026074375.1 Tanacetum coccineum | reverse complement strand
TTTTCGTCCGGTTTTTTACGATTTCGTCTCGTTTTTACGCTTTGTCTGTTTTTTTCGTTTTCGCACGTTTTTTACGTTTTCGTCCATTTTTTACGATTTCGTTTGGTTTTATACGTTTTCGTCTGTTTTTTTGCGTTTTCGTCCCTTTTTTACGATTTCGTCTGGTTTTATACGTTTTCGTCTGTTTTTTTTGCATTTTCGCCCGTTTTTTTCGTTTTCGCCTTTTTTTTACGTTTTCTTCCTCTTTTTTACGTTTTCATCCGTTTTTTACGATTTCGTCTGGTTTTTTACGTCTTCGCCTGTTTTTTTTCGTTTTCGCCCTTTTTTTACGTTTTCGCCCGTTTTTTACGTTTTCGTCCTCCTTTTTACGTTGTCGTCCCTTTTTTTACGATTTCGTTTGTTTTTACGTTTTCGTCCGTTTTCTTCTGTTTTTTACGTTTTCGTCTGTTTTTTACGTTTTCGTACGATTTCAGCCGTCTTCGTACGATTTCATCTGTTATTTTGCGTTTTTTTATGTTTTCGTACGATTTAAAAAAACAAACGAAGATTTAAAAAAATCGTGCGAAAGCGTAAAAGAACAAACAAACACGTAAAAATCAGACAAAATCGTAAAAAAATTAACAGAAACGTAAGAAAATGTACGAAAGTGTAAGAAACCGGGCGAAAACGTAAAGAACGAGCGAAAACGCAAAATAAGAGACGAAAACGTAAAAAACCAGACGAAATAGTAAAAAAAAGACGAAAACGTAAAAAAGAGGACGAAAACGTAAAAAAAGACGAAAATGTAAAAAAACGAGCGAAAACGCAAAAAACACAGACGTAAACGTAAAAAACCAGACGAAATCGTAAAAAAACGGACGAAAACGTAAGAACGGGCGAAAACTCAAAAAAAACGTGCGAAAACGTAAAAAACAGACGAAATTGTAAAAAAGCGGACGAAAACGTAAAAAAACGAGCGAAAACGTAAAAAATCGTATAAAGAAAATCATATAAAGAACTATTATTGTTAAAGGACTAACGATGCAAAGCGATCGTTAGCTAAATGGACTAACGTTGCCACATAATAACTAACGGTACAAACGCTTGGTTCAAGTCGGTTAAAAATTTAAAAGTACGTGGGTTTCGGTGTTAATAAAAAAGTAAAGGGTTCAAGTCGGGAAATTTTGGAAAGTATTAACCCTTTTATCTTTTACCCATCTTCTTCACTAAAGATTAGAAGAACTATTAGTTTGAATTTTATCTTTTAGCCATCATCTTCACTAATGATTTACGTTTGAATTTTCTTTCACACCTTCGTAAGTTGAGATAACCACATTGAAGACTACATAAAATTAACCACAGCTTGACACGTATACAAAACATAACGTGTTATTTGGTAAACTAAGTGTAATAATTATACTATATAACATTCATTCAAATTTTTATGATAGCCGATTTTTTTTGAAGTTGTCGAGTTTGAAGCCGGCTTCAGGGAAGGGATCGGCTTGGAATCACTGAAGGAGTTTGCTATATCACTAACATACTATGAACCTAGTAAATATAGAGACACTAAAACTGATACTATATTTAGTTTTTTCCTAATAGGGATCCTAATTAGACCATAACCTACGTTTAAAAATTAGACCATGAACTTCCTGTGTTGATAGTGAATCAAATAATCTTTTGTTTTAACAACGGATTTTATAAACTAACATAGCAAGGAGCTATAAAATTACAAAGTAACAAGATAAGGGATTTTACACCAATCAATCCAACTAAAAGAAGCTTTACATCTAGAACGACACCAATAAAACGAACGATAGACAACGTCTTCAAAAATAACCGCATTTGCTGGAATCTTGAAACCAAAGATGCTCTTATTACGAAAAGACCAAATATACCACCACATGATATAGCAAACTCCTTCAAGAAGCTTTTTATACTTGATGGAAAGCCGATATCAAAACCGAATCTAACCACTCTTCATAAGTAGAAACTTCCGTAAAACTCACATTCCACCAACAAGAGACCTTACAAAAAATCTCTCTAGCTATATGACAAGTAAAAAAGATATGTCTAGTCGATTCCAGGGCATTCTCACACAACGGGCAAAGAATAGAATCATATTCCAAACAACACAGACATAATAATCCAGTAGTTACACATCAACCATTACTTTCCATGCCAGAATGTTAACCTTTGAAGGAACAGAACTTTGACCCAGCGAGATTTCACTGATACCTCCGATAAAGTTTTATCATCGATCAACTTCCTAACCGAAGCAACGGAGAATTCTCTCGAGCCCTCCAAAGACCAACGCCACCTATCTCTTATATTGACAAGGGAAACTCCCTCTAAATTAACCAACATAGCAGCAAGCTGCAACTGCTTCACACGACCCTTAGGAGCGCGACAAAATGATGAATCCAAGCTGATTTAAGACAGCTTCGAAGCAACACTCATATTCTTACAAACCTCCAACGCGTATGATCTAGGGTACAACTTTTTAAATTCGACATCCCCACGCTAAATATCCTCCCAAAAAGAAGTATTAGCCCCATTTCCCAGCCTTTTGTGAATGCATCTGACTAAATCGATACCATGAACCTTCAATTTCTCTGCCTCGTGAACTATATCTAAGCAAACTGACGAGTATATAGATTTAATATTCTTTGCGACATTAATTCTTTTTAGAATCCAATTTCCCATCAAACTCCATGAATCGCTTTGATAACCCTAGCCCATAACGACGAGCCTTGCGTAAAAAACCGCCACCCACTTGAACAATAAAGCTCTATTCAACGCATATAAGCTTGAAATACCGAGACCACCTTTCTCTTTAGAAGATAACACGGATTTCCATTTCACCCATATCGGTTTTTTTACCTAAACGATCATTACCATATGAAAAAATGGACAACGAAATCCCAGATTCAATGTGATGTAGTTTTTGTAAATATCATGCTTGATGGCGGCCGATATATCTCAGATATAATCGCTTAACGGTTGGTCAGACCGATACGTTTTTTCACTTATCGGTAAAAAATCGTTTTTGGTCAAAATCGGTCCAAAAATGGGCTGATTTTTGGTTTTTTTTTTGTTATTCTGATTTCTAGATCGTGATTAATAAAAGTATCCAAAACTATTATTAAAACACATCCATAATTTATATTTAACAACATATTTCATAAGATATATAGTTAAAAGATAATTAAAGTATTAAAAAAATTATAAATTTATATATAATAGTTTTGCCAGAATTCCTTTATAATTTTAGGGTCCTCCGCCGAGAAACGCGATATATTGGCATTAAAGGGTATCGACCGCGACGAGGTACCATCCAAGCCGATATATACAACACTGATGTGATGTAAACACCTTCATGATGAGAACTTTAAATATAGACAAACCCTATATTATAAATCGCATTGATCCAAGAACCTACGTAAGAAGCGTTAGTCTTCCCACCTATTGATAATGACATCATCTTCCACTTAGATAAACGAGCAACCACTCGAGTCAACAGTCTCATTCCACGATGAATGCTAGACATAAGCCTCCACTTTCGAACCTAAAGAAAGAAAAATAATTTTAAGAGTAGCACAATCCAAGACTTCAAATGTTTCCAGTTCTCCAACTTTAATCATCATCTCACATAAACTCCTTGAGTTTTTCCTACTACACATGTTTAAACGCAATCCCGACGCTCGTTTAAAAACTTCCAAAACAACCAACGGCATTTGGATCCCTAATGTGAATGTAGTGTTTACCCTCCTAGGCAAGGTCTCATGTTCAAGTCTTGTCTAAGGGCGATAGGTGTTTCCTCCCCAGCGTGGAAAGGGAAGGGGGGTGGCATTTGGTCCAATGGTATGGAGGTTTTACCCTTCTAGGCAAGGTCTTATGTTCGAGTCTTGTCTAGGGCGATAGGGGTTTCCTCTCGCGTGTGTAAAGGGAAGGGTGTCATTGCCTTCTAGGCTGGACCCAACCTGGTTGTGTGGGCTCGCTACGCCTTCTGGGCTAGGGGCCATGTAGCCACAAATTGCCGTTCAAAAAAAAAAGTCCAAAACATGAACAATAATGTCAATATTAGAATCACTCCATTGCCCCACAAAGACCGCATCATCTGCGTAAAACATGTGCGAAAGTTGCAACGAAGACCCTAAAGAGATACCTTTAAACATACCTGCATCCACCACTCTTTGAAACGAAATATGTAAACTTTCCATCACCAATATAAACAAGAAAGGGGAAAGCGGATCGCCCTGTTTGAGGCCCTTATAAAACTGAAATTCCTTAGTAGGACTCCCATTCACAATAACCGAGCCTCTTGAAGACTTAAGACAGCCTTGTATCCAACCACACCACCTTTCTCCAAAACCGAATTTCTTTAGCACGTCGTCCAAGTAATCCCATCGAACCGAATCATAGGCCTTCTCAAATTCGACCTTAAAAAAACTCATGCTTAAAAAGCGAATGTACAAACAGTATATGGTAGTTTTCATTGAGAGCAAAACCACTAACATAACAGAAGTTATGATGTAATTATTTAAACCAATATTGTTAAAAATGTTGTAATGTTCATTGTGTAAACCCATAAATGATGGTTCAATAAACTGAATGTGCACCTTTGACTTACAAACCTCCGTTGTATCAGGAAATACTCTGATTCACTAGAGGAAGTGAGGAACAAGTCATGTCTAATAAAATATAAATCGCAAGATTGTGTTCTTGCAGGTACATTAATTTTTAAGCTAACATATTTTAAAAGCTCAAGCTCTCATAAGCTTCCCCTAAACACACCCACTGATGAATTACAGTATATAACAAACCGAAAGAATGATCTTACTCATTAATATACCCCCACATCATAAAGGGAACCAAGTACCAATGTACCATACAACCATTACAAGGTTTACCTCTTGAGAAAAGAAAGAAAAGGGGAAGAAAAGCTTATAAATCTAGTTGTCTTTTTTCCTATAAGTCCACTCTACATTTCTTGTACTTCAACCTATCCCTCTTGAATTATCCTTACCTATAAACACCATCTTAAATTCTACTTATGATACTTACGGCTACTCTATATTTACCACTTTACGAAGGTTAACGAACAATTTTAATAGAAACCGAGAACTTTGACGGTAGGTTTTCCAACTGTCGAAATGTTTCGACTTTTTTCCAAGAAGACCGTTGCGGTAAAAAGAGAATTTAAAAAAAAAGAGAAGAAACTGGCCCTTACTTACTACTTGTGTCTGCACTCTGCAAGCCTTATTTCACCACAGTGAAAAAAACAAAATAAAAAGTGAAACTTTAAAAACACTCGATATGTAACAGAATTAGCAGATTAGTAGAGTAGTTTTATCTGAGATAGACAGAACATACCCGCCACAAACTGGTCACCCAGAATGGGTTCAATTTTTACCCGTACCCATTAGTATGGGTGTAATTTCGTGCGCTTAGCCACTTACTAACCTCTCACCTATGACTACCCCATAAGTCATCTTTTTCTTGCTTGTTGGAATCCTAGTCCCAACATAAAAAAAATACAGAAATCTATTGATGTACAACTATACGTATAATGCAGTTTTTAGTTAGCTACTTGGCAAAATACGAGGTTTACAACTTTACAATATCTAAAAATACTCGCATTAGGAATGTAGTGCTATTTTGAAATTTGTGAAAAGTATAGTTTTAGATAGTTACTAGGACAAACTAAAATATAAAGGTAAGCAACACTTTTCTGTCGCACGGAGCATTATTCCTGCTTTTCTTGTCATAAATAACACCAAGAATATCTGTGTAATCACGACTGGGCAAAAGTAGACCCAATAACCAGAATATCAACCAAGCTAATTATAATTGATTAAAAAAAATCTACGAATCAAACAAACAAGACAAATCAAGTGACCGGGACAAATAATTAAAAGGCTTCGGTACATCAGCCCACGACTAAATAGCATTCAAACTTCTTACACAATAGAGTACATAATTAGAAAAGGGGAACATAACACGACATAGTTATGGTTTCCATGTCTATTTCAAAAAAAAAAAGAAGCAAAATAAACAGGAAAGAAGCACATACAGACTCCATAAGAACTGGATCATACGATCATCTGGTCGCAGCCTTCAATATGCTCCGTACCTATCAAGCACGACTCACTGGAAAAGTGGACGCACAATTAGATCGAAGATATCTAATCAAGATATGTTAATGGGATTAAAAAATCTGGACTAGTTTATTTTTAATAGAGAACATTGATCACATTCAGATAATGAAGTCTGTGTTTATATATAAGAATAACCACGATGGATTAAACAAAAAGGGTTCAAGGTAAAAATACGTGTCCTTGGTGTAACATGTCAATTTAGAAAAAATAAAAAAGAATCATGATATACCGTTAGGGTGAATCCGGTTCTTCTGCACACATGCGTTCTAGGTTTTTGACAAGTTCATTTCCGGCATCCTCAATATCAACAATCCGACTCCATCCCTTTCTTTCTAAATCCTTTAATTTTTTATTAATGCTTTTCAACTTTTTAAGTTTAGCCTCACGATCAGCGTTGCCTTTTTCTGCTGTTAGTATCTGTGCTTTGATGTTATCGATAGAAGTTTCAAACTTTTTTGCTTCCAGCAGGGATTCTTTTGCTGAATCCATGTTTCTTTTGACTTCATCAAATTTTGTAGACACACCATCTAGATAAGACATTGTTACTAAATTGCAGTAGTAGATTTGAGGAATACGTGACCGCTATGAGAGTTTCAATGTAATGTGGGGATATGCCCTAATTTATTAGGGTGCGTTTTTGTATCATGGGCTCATCCCTCATATTTAGGTTTTGGGATTTGTAAAAGTTAATGTATTTTTATTTTTTCCATAAGAAAATGATGTGGGTTATTCGTATTCATATATTTTTTTTACTTTACGTAAATAATTTGTTTTTGTTTTGTGGTCTTATTTTGTACTACCTCCGTCTCAAAATAAGTGTCCAGTTTGACTTTTCAGAGTCAAACAGGTTAAACTTTGACCATAACTATTTTTGTGTGTGTTATATAATACTTGATGCAAAATATAAGAATGGATTCGGTTTTAAGTGTATTTTTCATTAGTATAATTTTCATCAAGTATTATATAACGAAAAAAATATATATTTAAGGTCAAAGTTGAACCAGTTTGACTCTGAAAAGTCAAACTGGACACTTATTATGGAACGGAGGGAGTAGTATTTTTAATTTTTTTTCTCTCTCTTTATTTAATTCAAAACCTATATTAAGGATGTGTTTGGTAGAGAAGAATGAGAATAAAAAAATAGACACACTGAAGTTGTTTGTTTAGTGGGCCCAAGATTTAAATGAGGATATCAAACCTTTAAAATGGGTCATACGCCAATCCCACTGATATGCCCTACTATTGGAATGATTGTTTTTTTTAATTTATTTTTTTATCTTCAACAACACATCTAGAAAATATACCCATTATTCATACTCAACCATAGGGCCGGAGATCATCCATATAGTCAAGAAAATAGAGTCAACGTCATAAAATGTCCACCCTTCTGAACATAATTAGCATTTATCGTAACAAATTAACCCATCATTCTTAAGACATTTGTATTTGTTTGCAGTCCCAAAGAAACATATTTTGCATTTTAAGTTTGAAGTATGTTTCATATTATAATAGAACATATAAAAAGATAATATACGGATTATTGCAACTCCATATCCAAACATTGTTCACAAAAGGTATGATCAAAATAAAGATGGCTAATCAGATAAGCATAATTTAAAACAATGCATAATACAAAACAGATAAGCATAAAACTACGCAAAATGATCCAAAAGGAGATAAATTTGAAGTTTACAAAAGTTGAAAAGCTACCATGTCAATTTCAATGACTAAACATAAGCTTTAAAACAAAAGCCGAAAGCATTATAAATATCCTGACCGAGAAGCTACATGAAAAGGCAGCTTAGAGAAGAACCGGGGATGGGTTCTTAAAAACCAAGTACAAATTTTATTTTTTTGACAAACTCGACAATTTATAACTTTTTGACAACCACATATGGGTTCTTAAAAACCAAGACTCTCTTTAGAGGCTTTTTGTAGTTTTTGAATTTAAATTTTGAATAAACACTCGCGGAGAAAAGGTAGATGAAGGATCAATTTAAAATTTCCATCATCATTTGCTTGTAGGAAGCTTAGGCATGGTAAACTATACAACCTCAAATTCCACCAATCACATAAACATAACATTGCAGTTTCATATAAAAAGTATTGTCTTTTAAATTACAAAATAAAATAGAAGATGAGATCATCTAAATGCCAAATGACCACTTGTAACATAACACGTCGTCAAAATTACATAATCAAAAACCTTATTTTCACAGATTAAATAGAACAAAACAACACGAGGAGTAATTTTTTAATACACGCACTATAACGATACATTTAAGAAAGTACACATTTATTATACAATCGTATCTTTGTTATGGGTAACCATAGACACGTGGGGAAATGGTCAAAAAAGATTTCGAATCACGGTCAATGGAGATTTTTGGTGTGTAGTCATCAGGAAATTCAGAAGAAGAATCAGTTGATGTATCGCCTTGGGGTCACATCAGATCGAACCATTTAACCCATTTAAATTTTTATCTAAAAATATAAATTAATTAATAATCATTCTTTAAAATAGTTATACCCACTAACTTATTTAACACGTGTAACACACATTTAACCCGAGCTATATGAGACACGTTAGATTATATGTATGTAAAAACAATGTTTCGAAACCCGATTCAATGTGGCCGGTTCAACCGGTTGAACCGGTTACGGTAAAAAAAACAGGTCAAATTAAACAGAGTTTTATATCTTCGAAACCCGGTTAGACCCACGGGGTTTCATGTAACCCGGGTCAACCTGATTCTCGAAACCCGGTCGGATTTTGGTTTTTTTTTCATGTTTTTTTAAGAAAAAGCATGTTAATTATATATATTTGCGACGTAATTCTATTTTTACATGTTATATTTGTTATTAAATGTTTTTAGGGTTAAGATATGGTATATTCTTGATTTATATATATATATATATATATATATATATATATATATATATATATATATATATATATAATTTTATTTTATTTGAAGATCAAGTTGATTCGATGGTTGAACCGGTTTAACCGATAATCCGATGACCCAATGACTCGGAAGTGTTTGTTTGGGGGATATTACACTGTTGGTTTAGTTTCACACCAATAAACAAATGTTTGGTAGCACTAGTAATGAGTGTCATGTGGGCCATGATGAAAAAAACTGATTCCTCATCTTCCTCCCATGATTCACGAATTCATTCCAAAAATGGCCCCAATTCACTATTACACTAACAAACCAAATGTTATTTAATAAATAAATAACATAAACACCCTACTTATTTAATAGTATGAATTGGGGCCCATAAGCCATAGTGTTAGAACTCATTCAAGTTATAAATTTTTAGATTAAAATTTTGAAGATGAATTATCAATGTCAATGATGTATATATAGAATTTAAAAATCATTTTTTTATATAAAGCAGTAGAGATACATACTATTGAATGAGCGATTTCAACATTAAATGTTTTTAACCATTTTTTCTTTTTAAATATGCGGTTTCAACATTAGCTCTTTATTACCAGGAGTTATAAACTATTTTAAATGGGTTATTATTACCATATGCTAGTAAAAAAAATATTTACATTAAATCTGGTGTAAATTTAAAAATGTATATGATGAAACCCACCAATTCCTTCTTATTTTTCTTCTATTATTAACACAAGGCTATCACTATGCCACAAATACTCGTAGCATCAAGCGTAATAAACTAATCTTTTTCTGGAAATTTTATACTTAGTCGAACACGAATGATGATGCCTCCTATTTGTTTGATGCGTGTTTAATGTTGCCAATTCGATAATTTTCAATTATTTTTCGAGTTTTGGAAAACGATTGGATTTGGTTGAAATGTGGGTTGGGTTTAAAGAATGAATAAACTTTATGTACGTTATGTGATTTTATAAGCTTCATAATGCATGTGTAAGTTTTTTTAGTTAACAGTACTTGCAAGTACAACTAAAACAACCAAGAAACCACCCTTGACCCGACCACAAAATAGCTCGAAAATACCATCAAAGACACAAAATCACCATCGGAACCACTAAAACCACAACGAAACCACCCAAGCTCAAAACATCACTTGTTAAATCAAGATTCAGTGGTGACGGCGACAGAATCAGTTGATGTTGGCAGCGGTTTCAATGGCTGTAGTGTCAGAAGAATATGCTTCGAGCCTTCTGGCTGTGGTGGGCGTGACATGTTATGTGAGTGAAAAAAAAAAGAGAATGAAACTGAAAATCTGAAAGTGCAATTTTGTTTTTGTGTAATTTTAAAGTTGATTATAAATGAATTTTGGGGTAGGGTGTTACATGGTGATAAATGAGGTTACAAATAGGCTTTGTACGTTTTATAAAAAGAAAAGCAATTAAAGTTATATTGTAACAACCCATATATTTTGAAGATGTAGGTTACAGAATTAAATGTATTAACTTTTTTAATGTTTGTATCAAATGTTTTACAGTAAGCATAAATAATTGTATTACTTAATTTTTTTTACATGAGGAGAGAGTGTCCAATTTATGATGAAAGGTTGCATTTAACGATTGTACATTATGCTTTATAACTTGAATTACTTAATTTTTTAACATTTAAGAATTGGTGAAAAATACTTTATAATGTAGTATAGAAGTATAGATAATTAGATATCATTATAAAAATAAATTTATTTAAATACTATTTTTCATATTAAATCCATTTCTTTCATACCCAAACCAAATCTTATTTTGATTCTAAACCTTTATACAAACCAAACGGCACCTAAGCTGTTGAACTATATACATTTGAGCAACCAAGTACTATAGCCTTAACTTTAACGACTACTGTACATGTTTAAGTAAAAAAAAAGCACATATTTTCGTACCATAAGTCAATTATACATTTCACGAAGGCTTGTAAACGAAATACATGTCAGTGAGGACAAGATTTCAATGTGGCATCAACATGATTGGGACACGTGGACTTTAACGGGGGAATTTCCAGCATCTCTAAAAAACATGACTTCAAGGGATTCTCACAAATCGAGAGTCTGTATAGTGAAGGAGTCCTCCTCAAATTAGGCCTGCAAGATGATCTCATTAAGAAGCTTCGGTTGCCAAATTTAGTGACGAGACTAGATGAGTCTAGCCAAGGTGGTGGCCTTCTCAAGTACGACACTTCCAAGATTCTATCGAGTAAGCATCACACCTGTATTTCATTTAGAGATAGCAAATTGGGGTCGATTTATTCTTATAATCTGTATTTTAAATATGTAGAGGACAGATTCTCATGGTTGCGTGATGATGAATTTGCTCGCCAAGCACTTGCAGGGGTCAACCCCGTCAGCATAGAGAAACTTAAAGTCTTCCCACCAGTGAGTCAGCTTGACCCTGAAATATACGGTCGACAAGAGTCTGCCCAGAAAGAAGAACACATTTTGGGCTATCTTAACGGCATGAGTGTACAACAGGTAACATTTTTCATATCAGGCGAGCCTTTAAATTCTTAGAGAAGGTAACATTAGATCAGATGTTCCAAAATGGGCGAGCTGGGTAACGGGTCAAAAATAATGTTTTTTAATAATATTTAGTCTGTCAAACAGGATTAAATAATTTTGTAATTTCAATAATAATCTTTTTTTGTTAGAATTATTTAGAAAGATTCAAGCATTAAAAATACAGCTTTTGACCTGTTCTCATTTCATTTGCATGTTGATTTGGTAGAGATAAATATTTTACCAAGACACGTAACTGAAGAATGGTTAATATTTTGGTACATGTTGACAGGCTATCGAGGAAAATAAGCTATTCATAATAGACTACCACGACATATACCTACCATTTCTTGACCGGATAAATGCACTCGATGAGCGTAAAGCATATGCAACACGGACCATCTTTTTCTTGACCCCATCAGGCACTCTTAAGCCCATTGCAATTGAGCTCAGCTTACCACGGGCTTTACCAGGTTCACAACCGAAGCGTGTTCTCACACCTCCAGTAGACGCCACTAGCAACTGGACATGGCAGTTGGCTAAAGCATAGTCACAGGAAATGCCAGCCTACCCGCGATCTCCGTTCCGGATCGCTCGTACCCAAACGCGGTACGATCGCGTTCCGGATCGCTCGGGATCGCGATCTGGGTCGCCAGTTTTCACGTTCCGAAATAACGTTGTTCAAGTTGAAGATTCATGATACATAGAACGAGTTTTTGAAGCAGATCCGGAATGATGGTTGATATTCTTTTTGGGGAAGAAGATATAGTGGAGAGAGAGTGAAATAATAAAAAAATATATATCTAATTGTCTAGTGTGCACACGTGATTGTTTTTTTTAATGAAATGGGTACTTATGCCATCACATTAATAAAGAGGTAAATAAATGATAAATTTAGTAATATTATTTTAATTTTGTGACAAGATTTTTTTATATACACTTAAGAATCATTATAAAAGTGATTAAAGTTTTAGTAACTTAATACTCATTATTATTAGTAATATGGTACATTGTACGATATTTGGTACACCGTCTCAAATTATATGGTACATCGAACCGAATCGAACCGAAGCGTACCGAAATGAGTCTACCCCCGCTCGTACCGAATTTTAAGGACCCCGCGAACCGCGTTCCCGTTTCGCGATTGCGTACCGAAGCGTTCCGCGTTCCATGTGACTTTGG
>BQNB010165330.1:0-14235 GCA_026074375.1 Tanacetum coccineum | reverse complement strand
GAGATATAAAGTTTTAAATTTGTTAGTATTAGCACTTACCTGGTAACCAAATCTCAAAGCCAAAGCCAACAATACTTTGTGGTACCTTTTCCTAATGACATAAACCATTAAAAGACGACGTGATGATAACAAGTGATCGTTTTAAATTTCCTTAATACACAAGATGAGATCATTTATATATTCACGCACAAACATTTTTACTCAAAAAATTCATTTGCAAAAGTTTTAAATGACCAAATATAATGGGTGTAATCATTTACTCCCCCTAAACCATACATAAAAAAGCAAATGAAATATATGCATAATCATATAATAGTCATATATCACTCTTAGATAGTACTAAATAAAAGCAAGCCGACTCGTCCATATTGAAAAACATATTAGAATTTTCGTTAAGCTGGTGGCTATATTATATAACTTAATGATAAATTTAATGTATATATAAGGGGGGTCTAAACAAACAATTAAATAAGTCGAGAGGTTACAATGAATAAAAGTATGGACTTGTTAGCCGTCTTAAGTGTCGGTAACATTGAGTTTAAATACAACCATGCATATTTTTCCCATGCATTCTATTAATTCAGAAACCTGAAAACCAATATTCGACAAACATTCCTGAGGTAACTTTTCTTACAATTTTTCGATTAAATTTGGTTATTTTGCATAGATGTTTTTTGTGGTATGTATATTCTTACGTTAAGTTGGTGGCTGATATACATCTGATTTTAAACAAGTCCACATAACCAGAAAACTTTTGATCGAGGATTATTATCCTAGATATTACTAACCTGTCAACTAGGATAGTTTAATGTATTAGCATCGTGTTCCAAAACTCGATCTCACCTATTTTCTAATTTCAGAACAAGACGGAGATTTCGATTTCAACGATGAAGATAACAATGTTGATTATGCTATCACTTTGCCTGATTGCTAATATCAATGCATCATCTAATTGCGACGACTATTTCGTCTTTGACAAGGCTGAAAGAGCAATAGGTTATAATCCACTAGGATCAAGTTGCTATGGTGTTGGAGGAGGTGGTACTGGTGCAAGTCATGGCAGCAGTGGTGGAACAAGTGGAGTTGCTGCGCACAACATTCCTACTCATGGGAGTGGCTACCTACACAAGGCTGCTATTCACTTTGACTTTCTCAGGCATTTTCATAATATTATCAGGCCTGTAACAGAAGGAGGTTATAAAAGGGGAGGACGTGGTGGTGGTGGTAGAGGTGGAGGTGATATTGTTGCAGGTCGGGGTGGTATTGCTGCAAGTCATGGCCGAAGTAGTATGTAGTGGATCACAGGGTACAAGTGAGTGAGATATTGGTGGCCGGTAGTATGTGGTAGCAGTGGAGGTCGTTCAAGCGGAGGTAGATAATCTTTACGTATCAAAAAATTTCTAGTTGTTCTTAATGAAATCTGACAGTTTTTTTTTACACAACAAATGCTGTTGTTAGTCGTTTTACTTTTACACGAACAATTTCAATAAAGATTAATCATATGCATATTTTCATCTAAGAAAAGGTTCTGGTTGTTGTTACTTCAAAGGCTTAAAGTATGGGTTAATTTTTTTTACCCATTTTGAGATGGCAAACACGATTTAGGTTGCAAGTCATGTTCTTATTTTGAGTTGGCATGGAGTTCCTAGTTAATTAATTAGTCCAAGGTTTTATATCATATCTAATGTGTGCTTTGTTGGTCATCAGGCATATGAGCAACAAGTGCTATACCCATACGCGGTGCATCGGGTCAAAAATTACTATTTATTCACACATAAAGATGTAATTATTTACATGAATTCATGATTTTATTATTTTCTTACCACGGAATGACAAACCAATATATCTTCTGCACATTGGAACCACTTCTTATATACTCTACAATTGACTATTTTCTTTAACTTTACCAGTATGCGCATAGTGATTAACAAAATATAATTCATCCATTGTCGTGGTGTTGGAGGAGGTGGTACTGGTGCAAGTCGTGGCAGCAGTGGAACAAGTGGAGTTGATGCGCACAACATTCCTGCTCATGGGAGTGGCTACCTACATAAGGCTGCTATTCACTTCGACTTTCTTGGGCATTTTCGTAATATTATCAGACCTGTAACAGAAGGAGGTTATAAAAGGGGAGGACGTGGTGGTGGTGGTGGAGGTGATATTGTTGCAAGTTGGGGTGGTATTGCTGCAAGTCATGGCCGAAGTAGTATGTGGTAGCAGTGGAGGTCGTTCAAGCGGAGGAGGATATTCTTTAGCGTTTCAAAAAATTTTCTAGTTTATTTTACAAGCGGAGGAGGTATTGCTACATTTTACACATGAACATGCTAGCTAACGGCGTCAGTTTATTTTACAATTTGTAGTTTTAAACCACTCCATTCTTAAAAATTAGCCTAAGCCCTTGACGCTTTGGCAACGTATACTAGTCGATGTAGTCGTCAAGTAGCTGACTCCCGATACAATTTCAAAATTTTGTTAAAGAGCATGCACCCTGCTGACGTGTCACCTAAACGTCCTATGTGGATCAATGACCTGTCAACCATAGTATATCATGCACATCCTTTGCTAATACTTAGTTTCACTTGCGGATGGACATGTGATAAAATAAGTGCAAACCAACACCTCTATTACCTTTTCCATTCCCATTTCCTAACCCTTTTCTTTCAGGTTTCCTACAATTATATGGCTTTTCTGTTTCATAATAACACACTCAAAGCGGAAACCAAAATAAGCTTTGCTAGTTATCGCTAATAAATATGACTTGATTATTCAAGACCGATCAGAAACTGCATCGACATTTATAATATTACAACTGCAAAATACCTATATGTGCCTGCTAGTGTTAGCAAAAACACAGCACAACTAAAATGGATATATATAAAACTAACATATTGCATAGGAGGCAATAGCATATGCAAGTTTACACAAAAGTACCTCATCGAAATGGCTACACTTGAATCAGTTCATCTAATGAGCACGTTAATTAGCAGAACTACCCTATTTTTGTACCCACTTGTCCATATTTGCAGAAACTTGGTCATTTTCCCACCCAGACCATGCCACCAATCAAAACCTTTGTAGCCACCATAGGGATTCTGTAATCTGTATCACATTAAGTCAAAATAGAACCACATATAAGACACATACATACGCCTATGCACATAATTTTTAATACGAGTATTTATGTAACACATAATTTTGGGACCGGGTTCATTTTGAAGAAATAGAGATTTTTAGCAAATATATACACTACGCGACAAAATTCCATCGGGTTCCCGTGCACCCCCTAGCTCCGCCCCTGCCTATGTGAGGCTATCGTGAAGATTCTCTGGTTACCTTGCTAATAGCTAACTGATAAATCCTTTCTGTCAAGAATTTATGAAAACTACATTATCTACATCCACGTTATATATCTCAGAAATTGATGACAGTTTCGCCAGTGTCTTCAAACTAATATAAACATCTTTCAATTCAGGATGAGAAGCATCTCCAACAAGAAACTCGTGAATATCGCCATTAACCTCAATAGAACTACATCCTGGCTCCTTTCTAATTCCAATAACTCTGATTTTACTTCTTACCTTCTTCACATCCTCCCATCGCCCAACACTCGCATAGATATTAGCCAAAAGTGTATGAATACTCGAATCACCAACTTCAATTTTCATTAATACATATCAACATCGCCGTATAATCTACAAGCACTGAGCAAAGCACCATAAACCGGAACTAAAATATCATCTTTCTCCTTCGGGATTCTGTTAACTATTTTTTCTGCTTCTTTCAATAGCCAGGCACGACCCAAAAGATCAATTAAGCACCCGTAATGTTCTATTTTAGGTTCAATTTGATACACTGATTTCATGGATGTGAAATGCTTCCATCCTTCCTCCACTAAACCCCCATGACTACACGCATTTAAAACACCTATGAAGGTCATACACCCATGGTTAGGAAATTATTATAGTTTATTATGTTGGTCTATTGTTTAGGAAAGTATCTCGTATTTTGTGTGTCATTGTTTAGGAAAGAATCTTGTGTTATTATAAGAGTTATCTTGTAAGTCAACTTGTGAAACAAGTTATTGTGTTTTATTCGGTATAAATACCGAATAGTTTTCATCAATATAATCAATCAATCAAAGTTTAAGATAAATAATTCTCTAATCTTCTCTTCTATTTTTTGACAGAGTCAGCACACGCTTGAAGTGATGCCTATCCCGATACAACCCCTAACAGGGTCGTATCAATTGGTGCTTTCATTGAGAGTAAACTGAAACATGTCATCTTTTAAGTACGGGTCGAAAGTCGAAACAAACCTAGATGAGCTGGGATAATCTACTACCTTTTGTATTGTCTATCATGAATTTGTTAATCCTGATTAAAAAGAATATGTTGATACCATATATCTAAATTTTTGAATAAATGGTTAACTAATTATGATGATATTTTGCATTAGAAGTAGACTTTTGGAAACTTTTAGCCAGTGGCCCCTTTTAACCATCTTTTATGTAATTGACCCGTTTATAATTAAACACAACCAAATCGACCGCTTATAAGTAACTGCGTCGAAGTAAGCACAACCAAGTCATATATTTAGGTTCTTATTGAAGCTTTAAAATGTTATAAAGAAAACAACATTTGCTAAATTTGACGGCAAATTAAGGCAAAGTAGTAAGGAACCCATGATACCAAAAGAACGTAAACATGTTCACCTCACACTTTGCGTAGATGATGAGAGAAGGTGTTACTGGAAATCAAAGCCTCCTGTATGAACTCATTCTACATTATAAAATTTTCTTCCCAGTAGTCCCCACTTAGGTCAATCATGGTGAATGTTGTGATTGAGAGAGAGTCTGGTGTAACATAATTACTGGGTGTGTGACAATGGACAATGGACAATGGACTTCTAAATACAGCTGCCATATATGTATGACTTTGATATTTTTCCAATTCAATAAATTTTTGCACATGTTTTTTTAATAGACCAGTTACACCAAATGAAAATGTGTACTGTATTTTCATAAACCATTTACATGTCTAGAACAAGTACTCAGGTCAAGGAGGCTTTAACATCCCAAAATTTACACGCAGCGGAACCAACAATTTGGGTGTTAAGTCATAGCACAATCACATAAGAATATAAAGAACGACTCAAAAGAGGCATTTTAAAATATTAACATTGTTTCATTCATAAAGATCAGAGTATACATTTTGTCCCACAAGATCGTTACCACAAAACATCACAACATAAGTTTTAAAAGTCATAAACGTAAAGTGTTTGAAGAATGGAACAAGACAAGTTTATAAAAACTTTTGCGCAATACTCCTCGACCATGCCAAGTCATCAACCTTGATCACCTGAGATAAAACATGCTAAAAAGTCAACGAAAACGTTGAGTGAATCATAGAGTTTATATGAATAAGTTAGAACACAAGCATAAATATTGATTTATTAATGAACTTGTTAATCATACAAGCCATTTCAAATATATTGCATTAAGCTCGTGATACCGATACCATGGATGAAATATAGACCATTTTAGATCATTCAATCTCACCCACCGGCGATCAAACCCTCCCCTCCCTCCTCACCCACCGGCGATCAAACCCTCCTCACCCACAGACGATCAAACCCACTGCTATATTCATTTTTTTGCACAATCTTTTGATATTGGTTGTTATCGATGGGAGATTCGAATTGGCATGTGGTTTCTCGTAAGAATCGTCGTTCCGTTTTTGAAAGATTGAATCCCTCTCAATCTTAGAGATCTAATTCGGATGACTTGGCGAAGATCTCACTGTCTGTGTTTGTTTCGAACTTTCCGTCTCATCTCACGAAACGAGAGCTTTGGAATATTTGTGGAAAGGTGGGAACCATTGTGGATGTTTATATTGCCAAAAGGAAGAATCAATTAAACCAAATGTTTGCTTTCTGTCGTTATATCAAGGTCTCCAACTTAAAATCTCTAATTGATTCCCTGTCTAACACATGGATTGGAAAGTTGCGTTTGCATGCAAATGTTGCTAGGTTTGACAGGAAAGCGGTTGTGAAGCCTTCGCATGTTGGTGGTAAGGTTGAGCCTTTGGTTGCCAATAAGGCCCATGCTAGTGATCAGAAATATTCATGTTCTAATAAGATGAATTCTTATGCGTATGTTGCGAAGACAGTCTCTGTTGAATCAAAGAGGGGTACTAATGTTGTTAATGATGATGGTGAGGACTCTAACTTGGTATTGGAATTACAAAGTGCTGGTACAAATGACTTCCCTTTGGCTATTCTTGGATGCTATAAAGATTTTTGCTCTATGGCAAACACTCTTACCTTGTGTCGTAGTGAAGGTTTTCTCGATGTTGATATCAAATATTTGGGTGGGTTGTAGATTCCCTTTGACTTTAATTCGATGGAAGTTAGAGATAAATTTCTCAACAATGAAGGAATTTCGCAATGGTTTGCTTTATTGAAACCATGGCATGATGATTTTCTTGTTAAGGAAAGGCTTGTTTGGCTAGAAATCGAAGGTGTCCCAATTCGTGCATGGGACAATGTTACTTTCAAATCTATCTGTAATAAGTGGGGTGAACTTCTTTTTAGTGATGATTCAGACACTTGCAATCGACTAAGCAAACAGTTATGCATTAAATCGACTTATTCTCAGCTAATCTTTGCAACCACTTTTGTAACTTTAAATAAGGTTACTTATGCCATTCGGGTTCGAGAGTTATGTAGCTGGACGCCTAGCTTTGTTGGGGAGGATTCGGATAGTAATGATGAGAATAGTTTGAGCAAATTTATCCATGAAAAGGAGGAGGAACACGAGGTGAATGATGTTGAATCAGTAGCGGATACTGACTTTGGAAATGCTCATTTCAAAGTTGATGAGGACACTGCTCATGTTCACAATAATTCTAAACTGGAGCATGTTGAACCACAAGTGGTTGATATTGTGGACAGTGACCCCTTTGGTTTGGAACCACTTATCAATAAAAAGAGGAACATGGATCGTGATGTGAAAGGTTTGGAGACACCTGAATTCCCACCTGGTTTTTCACCATCTAAGAATAATGAACAACCTGTGGCTTCTGAGTTCCCATCAGGTTCTCCATTTTCAGTACATGACATTCCACTCGATGGCAAGTTGGACCAGTCAAGGATCTCGGATTCTGTTTCACATGGTACCTCCCAAAAGTTAGTTGGTTTTTCATTGATTGAAAGGATAGAGGAAACGATTAAGGTAGGGATGGCATTGGGGCTTAACATGGATGGCTGTAGAAGTACCCTAGCTGCTCTTATAGCTAATAATGGAGAGTTCAAGGTGGATAAATGAATGCTCTATCTATTAATGTTCAAGGTTTCAGAGACCTGAATAAGAGGAGATGGGTAAATGATTTATGCAATAAATATAAGGTTAACTTCTTAGCCATTCAGGAGACCAAGATGGTTCGTGTCGATCAATGGATGCTTCGTCAAGTTTGGGGTAACTATCAATTCGATTTTGTGTCTATGTCTGCTCGGGGTATGTCTGGTGGTATTATTTGTTTATGGAATAACTTAGTTTTCAAAAGGAATTTTTTTTTGCAATGACAATTATGTGATCATTGAAGGATTGTGGATTCCGAATAATATTAATATCATGTGGATAGTGGTCTATGCTCCTCAAACTTTATCTTCGAAGATTGCTGTTTGGGATGCTCTTGCCAATATTATTTTGAATTGGAATGGGATTCTGGTGGCTATGGGAGATTTCAACGAAGTTAGAGAGGCTAGTGAAAGATTTGGCTCCTCTTTTAATGTTAGGCAAGCTGATATATTTAACTCTTTTATCTCTAATACTTCTCTTATTGATGTTCCTTTGGGTGGTTATAAGTTTACGTGGACAGATAAGTGGGGATCCAAAATGAGCAAACTTGACAGGTTTCTAGTATCAGAAAGTCTTTATGAGACCTTCCCTCACATTACTGGTGTAATTTTGGAGAAAGGTGTTCCTGATCACCGTCCTATCCTCATTAAAGAGCATGTGGCTGATTTCGGTCCTACTCCTTTCCGTTTTTTCCACTCTTGGTTACAGTTGGAGGGTTTTCATTCTTTGGTGGTCGATACTTGGAGTAATGATGGAATTGTTGATGCCAATGGGTTTAATTCGTTCAAGAAAAAACTTCAAAACCTAAAGCGTATCATCCGTGTTTGGATTGCGAGGTATAGATCTGATGCTATTAATCTCAAGAAGGAACATCTATCGCGTCTTACTTCTATTGATATTAAGATCGACCAAGGTATTGCAAATGAGACTGACCTTTCTGATCGTCGCGATTCTATTCATATTCTGGAAGATTTGGACAAACGCGAGATTAGCGACATTGCTCAAAAGGCTAGGGTCAAATGGGCTATGGAAGGGGATGAAAACTCCTAATTCTTTCATGTCACGCTTAAGAAAAATCGAAGACAACTTGCTATTAAAGGGATTCAAAAGAATGGTGATTGGATTGTTGATCCCGATTGTATCAAGGATGAATTCAGGTCTCATTTCCTTACTAGATTTCAAGCTCCTACTGGCTTTCCTTCTACTTATGTCGCGGATATGATTAATTGTCTTTCTTCTGAGCAAGCGACATTTTTGGAACGTTCTATCATTAACGATGAAATCAAAAAAGCCGTGTGGGATTGTGGTGGTGATCGTGCTCCGGGTCCGGATGGGTTTACTTTCAAATTTTTTACGACCTTTTGGGATCTTATTGAAGGTGATGTTATCAGATTTGTGCAAGAATTTTTCGGTACTCCAGTTATTCCAAAAGGGTGTAATTCCTCGTTCATTGCTTTGATCCCTAAAGTCTCTAATGCTACTCTTTTTACGGATTTTCGGCCTATTAGCCTGATCGGATGTCAATACAAAATTATTGGGAAAATATTAGCTAATAGACTTAGTAAGGTGATTGGTAGCTGCATAAGCTCGGAGCAATCGGCTTTTATTAAAGGTAGGAATATTCTTGATGGTCCTCTTGTTCTTAATGAAGTTATGGCTTGGCATCGATCTCGTAAGAAGCAACTTATGATTTTTAAAGTGGATTTCGAAAAAGCGTTTGATTCCTTAAAATGGGATTTCCTGGATTTGGTTATGGAGAAACTTGGGTTCGGCATAAAATGGCGGTCGTGGATCAAAGGCTGCCTCCATAATGCTCGTGCTTCCGTTTTGGTTAATGGATCCCCTACGAATGAATTCGAGATATTTAGAGGCCTCAGACAAGGTGATCCTCTATCTCCTTTCTTATTTATTTTGGCTATGGAAGGTCTTCATGCTTTCATCTGTAAAGCGATTAATATGGGGATGTACAAGGGTATTTCAATTGGAAATAATCTTCATATCTCTCATCTCATGTATGCTGACGATGTCATATTTATTGGTGATTGGTCTCTCCATAATGCGAGCAATCTGATTTGCATTCTTCGTTGCTTCTTTCTTGTTTCTGGGCTTAAAATCAACGTCAACAAAAGCAAAATTTCAGGTATTTGTATTTCAGATGTGGATATTATGGCCATGGCTAATGTCATTGGATGTGGAGCTGCTAATTTTCCTTTCAAATATCTTGGTGTGCCTGTTGGCTGTAATATGGCTCAATGCTCTAATTGGGATCCCGTCATTCAAAAGTTTTCTACAAGGCTCTCCCATTGGAAAGCTCGCCTTCTTTCGGTTGGAGGCCGGCTCACCTTAATTAAATCGGTTCTTGGAAGCCTACCTCTTTATTTTATGTCTCTCTACAAGGTGCCGAACTTCGTTTGTAACAAGTTGGAATCTATGCGCAACCAGTTCTTCCTGGGCAGCGAATTGGGAGAGAAAAAAAATGACATGGGTTAGTTGGAAAAAGTGTCTAGCTAGCAAGAAGTCGGGAGGCCTCGGTATTAGAAGTATATATGGTCTTAATGTTGGGCTTTTATTCAAATGGATTTGGAGGTTCCTTCAAAATGCTCTTGATCTTTGGATTAATATTATCAAGGCCATCTATGGGCAGCATGGTGGTATTTTTAAAGGTTCAACGCATCGTTCAAGCTTTAGCCCGTGGTGTGGTATTCTTTCTTCCATTAGATCTCTCAATCTTAAAGGTATCGATCTTCTTGCTTTATGTATTCGGAAGCTTGGAAATGGAGTTTCTATCAGGTTTTGGGAGGACGTTTGGAGTGGGACTCTTCCCTTAAAATCTGTTTACCCCCATGTTTTCCTGCTTGATTCTGATAGGAATAGCAATGTTGCAAATCGTGTCTCTCTTCTTGATTAGAGCCAAGTTCTTAGAAGGACCCCAAGGGGTGGTATCGAAGCAACTCAGTTTGCGGATTTGAAGTGCCGAATTGGTGATGTGACCTTATCAGATCACAATGATGCTTGGAATTGGTCTCCTAATACTACTAAAGGTTTTTCCGTTGCATCGGCTCGGTCCCTGGTCGATTCTCATATTCTTGAAGTTTCTCCCATTGCTACTCGTTGGAATGGTTGCATTCCCATTAAAGTTAATATCTTTTTGTGGAAGTTGTTGTTGAATAAGCTTCCTTCAAGGGTTAATTTGGATAGGAGAGGCATTGATATTCCTTCGATCTTATGCCCAAATTGTCAAGAAGATGTTGAAACGGTTAATCATATTTTTTTCACATGCGAGATGGCTTCTACCTTGTGGTCTATGTTAGCTAATTGGTGGGAGGTTGATATTCCTTTATGCGCTAATATGGAGGATTGGATTTCTTGGCTTGAAACCTCTCATTTCTCTAAAAAGGTGAGGGTCGTTCTTGATGGCGTAGGTGGAGTCCTTTTATGGCACATTTGGAATTACCGTAACGGTTTGGTCTTTTCTAATCCTCCTCCTAAGAAGTCATTTCTATGGGATAAAGTTGTTTCTCAATCGTTTTTGTGGATTACTTCTAGGAATCCTAAATTTATGTTTAGTTGGGTAGGTTGGTTGCGGAATCCTGTTGCTTCTATTTCTTCTTTGTAATTGTTTCTAGCTTTTGCTAGTTTTAATATAATGCCGCCGTTCAAAAAAAATATATATATTTGTGATGATAACATGGACATGCATGGGAAACTAAACTCGGATATATTTTAATTGTGACAACTAGGGGTGTAAACGATTCGAGCCGAGTCGAGTTTTGGCCTAAACGAGGTAGGCTCGTTTATTAATTACTCGGCTCGAGCTCGGCTCGAGCTCGAATAAACTTTTATAAATTGGCTTGAGCTCGAATATATTTTGTTGTTCGAGCTCGAGCACGAAGCTCGTATAATATTTTACTTTTTTTGTACTCTTACAATAAATTAAACTTTCCGCTTAAGTGAGGTCTCGTAGAAAGATGTAAAATTGATAGCTCGCCTTATTACTCAAGCTCGAGCTCGAAAAAACTCACTTACATTTACAATTATAAATTGTTCTAGATGCTCAACTAAACGTTAATATATATAACTTATAAGCTCAACAAATATTGTTTAAAAACACAATATTAATGTTTAATAACATCTAAAGCTTAATTATGTTTCAAAATAGGGTGGGGGCTTTGCTTATATATAGTTTTTTTTCTTGAAAGTTTTCTTTTTCAAGCGTTTGTTTATATATAACCTCTTTTTTTCCACACCCAATGATATCCCAAATAAATTGATACCCCCCTTTCCCCCCCCCCTTTTTTTTGGGATAAGGTATTACTACCTATGCCTCTATAATTTCAATGTCTCTTGTTTATTTTGCATATTTTCAAAATTATTTTTATTTTTTTACTATAGTATTTATAGTAGCAAAAGAAAGAAAAAGATAATAAAAACTTTTTATTTTTTTTTATTTTAAAACAAAATGAGATTGTTTGTTGCTACACTTGCCACCGGTTTTATTCATAACTGAGTTTATAAAACATGCATAGAGTTGTTTTATTTATATGCTACAAGATGTGTATTTTCACGATTTCATCAGAATAACAAAAAAACAAGCAAATAACCCCATATCATTAATCAATATTTATAACAATATTCTCAAACCATGTGTTTGTTAGAGAGCTTCATTTTTAGGTGTTGCATCTCTCTTCAACAGCTTTCGTCGCAAACAAGGAGGCATAAATAAAATAAAACTAAAAAATTATGATTACATGAATTAGTAAAACCTAATATAATAACATCGACTTAAAGTTATGATAAAATATCGAGTAAGATTAAGCACCTATAAAAATTAAGTAACATTATATATCGCTTGAGATGTGATATGACCATCTTATAAAAATACATCGTTGGGTGATTTATACTTTTACTATACGAGTACTTGTGCACAACAACATGACTTTATAGCGACAAGCTTTTATAGTTGCATGATTATTTCAGATGTTTTTATAAACATAAGTTCAAATATGTTTCACTTTTAATCTTCATCGCTTTCACCTTTATCAATTAGACTCTAAACCTTTTTTCGTTCAATTACCAAAACTTGATTATGAAGTTCTCAACAATTGGTGTTAGCATGTCTTCATCATCATTATCACCTGAGATGACAATAACATCATCACAGTTCCGGATGATGAATTTGGATCGAAAAACGAATTGGTATTGGGTGCGGGATTGGGAGCGAGATGAGAATGTTATATATCGAAAAGCTCGAATTTATTCATAAATGTTGTATTCAATAACAAAACTTATCAATAAGTCCAAGAAAATACGTAATGGACTCAAGATTAAAAAAATAACCAAAAAAATTGAGCATTAGTGTTTAAATATCTTTCTAAGATAAATATTTAACTATTATACTAATATTCACATTAGTTTTTACGTTGTTTATATAAAAAAATATGTAGTATATGAAAGCTCGAAAAGCTTGATAAAAGCTCGAGCTTGAGCTATTGAAAGCTCGAGCTCGGCTCGTTATGTGTTTCGAGCTTGTTTACTGGGCTCGGCTCGGGCTTGAGCTCGATAAAAGCTCGGCTCGATCGAGTCAAGCTCAAGCTCAAACTCGAGTTGCTTGATAAAAGTTTGGCTTGATTGCAGCCCTATGTGTGTGGCTTGTTTATATGTATGTGTGTGCATGACATATAACTATTAACTTGTGACTCAACTCTCATTCAAAATCGTATATTTTAGCACGCAACTTATATCATAAATCAACTCGTAAGAGTGAAATATAACATAACCCTTATTGGCTCAATGTGACACTAAACTTCATCAAATATCAAATTAGCTTAAAATTTACTTTGATACTTCATAATCCATGATGTATGTCATGTCTATAGTTGTTATACGTGAATGACTTGTTTATTAGAAAGAGTTACAATACTTTCTATAAGTTAATAAATCAATATAATTTGATTGAAACATGTTTAAAGATCATTCTATAAAGCAAAAGTGTGTAAACTTAAATCACTTAACACTTATGCAAATAAAAACGCACATTCAACTGCTTTATATAAGTTTAAATAAGATAAATAAGTGTATTTATATAGATTAAACTTAAAAGAGTTCATTTAGTTGTTTAAAAAAACTAGTAATAACCAAAAAATAATAGTGTACTTATTAGATATAGAAGATGAAGTAAAAAAGAAAAACACATGTTCAAAAAAAAGTAAAAGAAAACACATCCCACATAGAAAGAAAGAAGAAAGAAAGAAAAATAAAGAGCCTATAAAACAAAGTATAAAAAAAAGATTTACCTTCAAGTAAATATGTAGCTTAGAAATAAAATATTAAGATACAACTTTAATCTTGATAATACTAGAAAAATACATATATAAAACTTTAAAATAAAATGAGCTTAAAAACTTATATATTAAGTGTTGGCTTGTTAAGCTAGAGTAGCTCGTTCGGCTCGTTAAGCTCGACTAGCTCATTCGGCTCGTTCGACTCGTAATATTTAAACGAGTTTTTGAACGAGCCGAGACAAATATTAGTTTTCAAAGCTCGGCTCGTCAAACTAATCGAGAACTAATATCTGTTCGAGATCGACTCGAGCTCATGAGTATTAAGCTCGAGCTCGAGTAAAACAAGCTCGAGTTCGAATAGCTCATTAAAAGCTCAGATCGTTTACACCCCTATGCATAGACTACAGGGAGTTAAACAAGTTGACCATCAAGAACCGCTATCCTCTCCCTAAGATTGATGGCTTGTTTGACCAATTGCAAGGCTCGTGTTATTTCTCTAAGATAGGTCTTTGATCTGGTTATCATCAGCTGAGAGTGCATGAATAAGATATTTCAAAGACCGCATTTAGGACACGATATGGTCACTTTGAGTTTACG
>BQNB010165328.1:0-14235 GCA_026074375.1 Tanacetum coccineum | reverse complement strand
CGTATTTGGTGAACTCAATACGGCGTACTGCTATTCAACAGACTCATACGGAGTATTACTATGACCAGCATTTCGTATTCGGTTTTTTTTTGCTTTCATGTATTCTCTTCTATGAAAGCACTTACTACTGATCATCTGTGCTTATTTTCAGGAAACCGTCTGACGAATCGCGATGGCAACACCTAATCCGAATGAAACTCATACCACACCTTGCCCTACCAATCCTAATCACGCTAAGACAAAAACCAATGGAGATACAAAAATTGAAATCAACACGGAGTTGATTATGATGGTACGAAATAACGCCTTCAATAAGGCTAAAACAAATGATGCAGTTGACCATATTACTAGATTCCTCCAGATAATTGATCTAGTTAAAACCCCCAATGTCAATATAGAACAACTATGCGTCTTGACATTTCCATATTCCCTGATCGAGGAAGCGCATCAGTGGTGGGTACACGAAGGAAATTTCAAGATCACTTCATGGGTGGAGATAGTTGATAAATTCTTCTAAAAATACTACCCACTATCCCGTGCTAGTAAATCAAATGATGCTAACGTTAGGGAATGTCACTTAAAATTTATGAATTGGCTGAGCTCAAAATTTAAAAACCCTTGGAAATTGAGCAGTGCAACTAAAAATGCACTTTGGAATTTTTGGGAAAAGGGATACGACGATATTGCGCTGTTTGATGATGGAGAGTCAAGTGATGATGATTGTGACAATTCAAACCTTATAAATCACCATGACACAAGTCCATTCCTCGATCCCTACCAAGCTGCTAAGAACGAGGGTATCCAAAGACACCAATGAAGTGCAATGATAACAATAGTGGAACAGAAACTTCATTCAAAATGATGCACCACACTCTGGCAATAATAACCAAGGAAATGAAGGGATATGTAGAGTAGATAAATTCGAGGTGATCAAGTACTCAATTGGGGACAACGAAGAATTTATGGGAATTCGCACACTCGAACGCGACTCTTGGGACCAAAATGTTAACAAAGTATCCAGCATCTACCTCGATATCTTTCGTAAAAAGGACGAAGGGTGGACAGTGCACCGAACCAAGTAAGAGCCAAGAAACAAAGAAAAAGGTCGAACTTAAAGATCGGCTGAAACAAAAGTGCTCCCTGGGAGACAACCCGATTATGTTTGTCGCATTTAAATTGTTTGAATTTTAATTTTATATTGAGTCTATCTGCCCAGACATACATACGGCGTATCGAACCCCTCTGGATACGGCGTATGCATGTCTGGAAAATTATCAGTTTTTAATTTCAGTATTTAAATTCCAGTATTTAATTGTTTTCACAGGTTTACATACGGCGTATCCTAGGGTTTGGGATACGGCGTATTGTAACCTGTACAATTGTGTGTTTAATTGTTTGCTTGTATTGTAGGTTAGCGAAAGCACGAATTGCACGAACGTCTTCTGACTTTTCTGCAGGACCTTGCTGTAAACGAAACTGACTTTAATGTGTAGTCTGAAAATACCTCGTGTTGACCTCTCTTGGGCATTCTGAAGCCCTCGTCAACACTCTTCTTGCTTAAACACTCAAAATGGAAAACCATCCGGAGCAAACTATAAGGGAAGTTTCCTCGTTCTAATTCTTTTCCCATATTATTTAACTGTTTGTCTATACAACGAGGACGTTGTATAATTTAAGTGAGGGATGAAGAATTAGAACGTATCTGTCCTCATTTTCACAAATAAAATGCTAACATGCCTAAAAATGGATCAAATTTAAAAAAATATATATTTTTAGCATAACTTTTTGTGAAAAATCACTAGTTACATCACCTAGCGCACTATAACCCTTAATGTCTATTTATGAGAATTAAGCCTATCCGTTTCTAATTGCTTACTAAAATTCCACAAAAATATGAGTGTGCCGGTGATGTAGTGGACTTTAGAACTTGGCCTGGTATATCACTCGAGACCTCAATGATGAGTACTATGGATTTAGATGGAGTAACATGCTTGACTGGTAAATTTCTAGGATTAAACCAAAAAGCCTACATGTCGTAATATTAACTAACTACACTGGTTAGTTAACCCCCGTGTAACCCTTTTTCTTACTCTCACTTTTAGAGTAAAGATGCCCCTAGAACAACATACTGAGCCATTCCTTTCTTTTTCCTACACCAATTAAAAAATTGTTTCATTTCGCCTTTACACCTTAGCCTACCGTGTAGATTAAGGCCTATTTTAATCAAAGTTGCTAGTTGCTTTTATGTAAAGTCTTGTAGTTCCTGCGTCAAAGTGAAATTTCTCTATATCTGTAAAGGTCAAGAAAATTGCACAATGCAATGGGAATATTTTGTAGCTCGTGTATTTTGCTACTTTCGCGATTATATGTTATGTCCGAAGAAGAAAAGTTAAAAGGAAGAATCAGTCGGACAAATGATGATAGTGAAGACGGTGAATTACACCGAGATTTATGATGTATTATTGGCAAGCAAAAAAATATTTTTGAAGAAAAAGATAGCCGATTCATTAAACTTATACCGAAGAGATTATTTGAAAGGATCGATTATTCTAAGAAAATCAAACTAACTGATATCATCAAATAACGTCACATTTTACCATCATTTATCCTATGCATTTTACCCACTTTTATATGATTATTGCAAGATATTTGTACTTAATTGCTTAAAGTTTATGATTGCAGTAATTATGGAGTAACTTGTGAAGACGAAGCTAAAAGGCGCAATTCTGGAGCTAAAACGAAGACATTTGAAGAAAACTGTTATCTGCTACTATACGTCGTATCCAACAAGGAAGATACGGTGTATCAGTGCCAGCTCATCACAAGAATACGCATAATGATCAATTCCCTATACGGCGTATCACTCTTCACCTATACGCCGTATGCACAGCTGGTCATCAGTCAAAGATACGAAGTTAATGTGATTGATGGTAATTAATCTTGATTGATTTGATCTTATCGCGAACTCCAAGGAAATTAACCCTATACGCCGTATTCAACTCTCTCTATACGGCGTATCCAGGCTATTTTCAGACACTATAAATACGAGGCTCAAAAACGAGTTTCAGTGTGCAAAAATTATATTCTCTATACCATACTCTCTGAAGACGATTTTTCCAAGATATTAGAAGCAGCCAAGGTCAAGCATCAACCATAATTCCATAGAAGACATCGTGTAATTCTTACTTTCTTAATCATTCGATTTCTAATTGTTTGATCACGTTTGTAAAATGACAATGATTGTGGGCTAATACCCTCGGGTATTAGCCATGTTAATGAAGATTATAATGTTTGGTTTGTTTTAATCCGGCTTGCTTAATTTATCGTTGTTGTTTAATTATGTTTATCGCCTCATACTTGTTTATGTGCTTGTACATGCGACCTATCATTCAACTGGGTCTAGTGAGACTTAACCAGTAATCTAGATGTCGGGATAGCTCTCCATGTTGTGCCTTGTATACCCGGACCAATAGGATCACAAATGACACCTTGTCCTTACCCTTTGATTATGAGCTTAGTTGGACCGGCAGGTGACCCGATAATTATCTGCTACTATACGCCGTATCTAGCAAAGAAGATATGGCATATCAGCGCCAACTTATCACAAGAATACGCGTAAAAGATCAATTCCTGATTCGGCGTATCACTCTTCACTTATACGCCATATGCACAGCTGGTCGTCAGTCAAAGATCTGTAGTTAATGTGATTGATGGCAATTAATATTGATTGATTTAATCTTATCGCGAACTCCAAGAAAATTAACCCTATACGTCGTATGCAGCTTACTCTATACGGCGTATCGAGGCATTATTCAAACACTATAAATACGAGACTCAAAAACGAGTTTTCAGTGTGTAAAAATTATATTCTGCGTACCATACACTCTGAAGTTAAGTTTTCCAAGAGAAAAGGAGCAGCCAAGGTCAAGCACCAATCATAATTCCATAGAAGACATCGTGTAATTCTTACTTTCTTAATCATTCAATTCTAAATTTGTTTGATCACGCTTGAAAATTACAATGATTGTAGGCTAATACCCTCGGGTATTAGCCATGTTAATGAAGATTATAATGTTTGGTTTGTTTTAATCCAGTTTTCTTAATTTATCATTGTTGTTTAATTATGTTTATCGCCTTATAATTTTTTATGTGCTTGTACATGCGACCTATCATTCAACTGGGTCTAGTGAGACTTAACAATAATCAACTAGATCGGCCATGAAAGCTCTCCATTTTGTGTTTTTTTGTATGCCCAGACCATAGATCACTCAATACATACCCTTGTCCATACCCATTGATTATGAGCCTTAGTTATACCGGCAGGTGACCCTATAATTGTTCAAGCAGTATTTTCTAAATTAATTGGTAATTGTATTTGGGTTGTGGACATACCGTGTATAAAACCAACATCAAGCAATAAGTTGGGTAAAGTCCTGTGGGCTAGGTATTAACTACAGGATCATCACTGCATTATTTCCCATGATAGATATAATTAGACTAATCGATGCTTTTAGCGGGAATGCGTTGTAATCGTGACATCTAGGTCTTAGGAAGAAGTACCGCCTAAGTCTTAAGAATGATATGCCGCCTCGAAATAAGTAGTCATTGCACTAAACAAACAAATCAACATTTAATCAGATTTAACATGGTTAATACGGTTTTCTATTATTTGGCTTGTACCACTCCTTTATCTTGTGATTATTTGATTTCGTGTTTATTGTGTTTAGAATTAATATTTGTCACCACTAAACCTGTGCTAGTCTCCCCTTTTACCACTAGTAAATATGTACAACATAGGTTTAACCAGTAATTAGACTAATCTAGATAGATTAAAATACTTATAGAATATTAGGTTAATGTTCGCTCTTAGTGTTCGACAACCTACTTACCGCGAAGCTACATCTTGACCGGGTACACTGCCCGTTAGAGTGTTGTTTTCTAGTTTGTCGGCTAAATATAAATGTAAAACTTGATAATCACTAAATATACACCGCACGACGACACATCAGCTACTATGATGCCTTCCTATCTTCAGTTGAACCAAAGACTTACAAAGACGCATTAACTAAATCATGCTGGATTGAGGCAATGCAAGAAGAGCTGAAGGAATTCGAACGTCTTGAAGTCTGGGAACTCGTTCCCCGTCCAGATAAAGTGATGGTTATCACCTTAAAATAGATATATAAGGTGAAATTGGATGAATTAGGAGGAATCCTGAAAAACAAGGCTAGATTGGTCACTCCTGGATACCGTCAGGAAGAGGAAATTGATTTTGAAGAATCCTTTGCTCCTGTGGCTAGACTAAAGGTTGTTCGGATATTTCTCGCATTTGCTGCTCATATGAATATGACTGTCTACCAAATGGATGTGAAGACGGCATTCTTAAATGGTATCTTACATGAAGAAGTCTACATTAGTCAGCCTGACGGATTTGTGGATCCAAACAATCCAAATCACGTGTACACACTGAAGAAAGCTCTATATAGGTTAAAACAGGTTCCACGTGTGTGGTATGATCTATTGTCATTGTTTCTACTATCCTAAGGAATCTCTAAAGGCACGGTTAATCCCACATTGTTCATCAAAAGAGACAGCAAAGATATCATCCTGGTACAAATCTATGTTGACGATATAATTTTTGCCTCTACTACTACCGAACTCTGTGATAAATTTTCTGAAATAATGTGTTCTAAATTCAAATTACAATATGGGCAAAAATTTATCATTTTCCTATACTAAAATATTTTTAAATTCTAGAGGGCCTCTTATAAAAAAAACCAGTCAAAATATGCTCTAGAATCTCTTAAGAAATATAGAATGGAATCTTGTGACCCCGTGGATACTCCAATGGTGGAGAAATCCAAACTGGATGAGGATCCACAAGGGAAAGCCGTTAAACCAACACAGTATCGTGACATGGTTGGCACCCTTAGGTATCTAACATCCAGTCGACCAGACCTTGTTTATGCTGTTTGTATGTATGCACGGTATCAGGCTCGTCCTACCAAAAAGCACTTACATGCTGTAAAAAGAATCTTTTGATATCTAAGAGGAATCGTTAATCGGGGACTATGGTATCCGAAGGATTCTGCTATTGCACTAACAGCCTTTGCAGATGTTGATCACGCGGGTTGTCAAGATACTAAACGAAGTACATATGGCAGTATACAATTTTTGGGAGACAGACTTGTTAGCTGGTCATCAAAAAGGCAGAAAAGCGCTGCAATATCCAGTACGAAAGCTGAATACATCGCCTTATCCGGCTGTTGTGCTCAAGTCCTTTGGATGAGATCACAACTCACCGACTATGGCCTTGGATTCAACAAATTCTAATGTACTGTGATAATAAAACCATTATTGCCTTATGCTGCGACAATGTTCAACATTCTCGATCAAAGCATATCGACATCAGATATCACTTCATCAAAGAACAAGTAGAGAATGGAGTCGTCGGGCTTTACTTTGTCAGGACAGAATATCAGTTGGCGGACATCTTCACCAAAGCTTTATGTCGAGAAACAATTGAATTCCTTATTGACAAGCTAGGGATGAGAAGTATATACTCCTGAGACATTTAAAGAACTAGCAGATAACTGAAGAAAATGTTGTACCTATTCTTTGCACCCTAAGTATATATGTACATATAGGTAAAACATAAAAATACCTTAAAAAAATATTTCACTTCTTATAAAAATTTTATAAAAACAAAATACAAAATTAAAAAATCATAAAAAGTCAAAAATATATTTTAATGTCATGTTTTTTCTAGCATCGATAATATTTACCGCTTCAGAAAATGTCATTCAAAAATGCACAAAGCGGTAAATAAAAGTTCGAAAAAGAAAACATACATTATGGCTTGCTATTATTTCTAATAGCAACCCGATCATCATCTTAAAGGCAAGTGTTTCAAAAAGGAAACTTGGCCTCTCAACAGTAATTTATTTTCTCTGGCACTTGGTCTACCTTTGAATGACATGCAAAGGCTATGTGATTACTTTTGATCAACAACTCGTGCTTCTATATTCCATAGTTGTACGGTGTCGTGCGCTTATGTGTAATAAAAAAGAGAAAATATATTGACATGGTGATGTATTTCAAGAAGTATAACATATATATAAATATATGATATATCTATTAATATATATATATATAAATATATATATATATAATATCTGAATATCATTTTCAAAGACATTTGATCCACTCAAACAACGACTACAAGCTCATTAAAAGAAACATGTCATTGTTTAAGGAGGAGAAAATGTCCAATATCTTCTTTATAAAATTAGTTTGTGATAAAGGAAAAAGGTTTTAAACAATAACGGGTTAACAATTAAAGGGGAGTTAATTAAGTTTAGCTTATGTGTGCCTTAACTGTTATGTGTTTATGCCTTTAGGGAGCAAATAGCAAATATAAGTTACTAGGTAGGATAATTAAAACATTAGGGACTAATTGTGCTATTTGTTAAACTTGTTTATGCCTAATATAACTTATCTATAAAATTTGCTAGGGTTATAATTTTTGAAGGGGCAAAAAAGTTAAAAACAAAAATTGTTTAATAACTCCTCAAGCCCCCCCCCCCCCCCGTTTTCAACACATTACCAAACACACACTTTGAAAAATTTCCCTCCCTCTCCCATTGTAAAAATCGTCCAACCCTCAAGATCACATCTCCAATTATTTTAAAGGATTAAGGTAAACTAAAAACGTGTTCCCCACATCCTAAACTATCTATCTCTCAAAGGAATTAAGTTTTTACAATCTTTTGTGCTCGATAACCCTAAAACTTGATTTAGGGTTCATGGAAATCAAAAGTGAGTAAAAACTAAAATTGAATGAGGGGTTTTGTTCGTTTAGATGTACTCAAGACTCGCTTGAAACAGTTTTGAATTTGGTTAACTTATGATTGAGTTTTACTTGATTCTTGTATGCGAAAATATGGTAAAATGGGTAGAAATAGATAAGGTTGATGGGTTTGTGTTTTGTATGTGTTAGGAACCTTTATTGTATGCATTAGTGAAGTTATAACCTTTGTTTGAACAAACCTAACGAATGTGTGTGAGATTTATGAGATTTCATGTTCGTATTGTGCCTTGTGGAGACTTTAGTGGTTAAATCTTGTTGCAAAATGGTTCCTAAGTTGTTATGAAGCTTTAAGATGATTTGTTTAAATGTCTAATGAATCTTAAAATCACAAAGGTTATATATTAAATAACTGAGGCGAATTAAGAAAAACAAGAAGGAGGCGAATTATATCTGCCTGTAGGAGGCGAATTATTTTTACCTTTAGGAGGCGAATTAATCTTACTTTTTAAGGGGGCGAATTAATTCCGCCTTTAGGAGGCGAATTAATCCACCCCCTTTAGGAGGAGAATTAATCTCACCTCTTAAGGAGGCGAATTAATCCACCCCCTTTAGGAGGCGAATTAATCCCACCTCTTAATGAGGTGAATTAATATCACCTCTTAAGGAGGCGATTTAATCCCACCTCTTAAGGAGGTGAATTAATCTCACCTCTTAAGGAGGTGAATTAATCCTACTCCTTAAGGAGGAGAATTAATCCTTCCTTAAGGAGGTGAATTAATCCAAATCCTTTAAGAGGCGAATTAAAACATAGTTTAGGTAGAAAATTAAAGTTGGTTAATTGTGCAATCTAGACAAGGTTTGATAAATGCCCGTCTGTCATTAAAACAGTATGCCATATAGTGTCATATATATAAACTTGATTATATATAAACTGTATTGGCAAACTCTTAGCAGAATCATGACTATCAAAGCTCAACAAATTGAACTGGATAATGCCCTTGTTGCTCTTGAGAACCATCGTGTCATTGGAAAATGCAACATGAGGATCAATCCAAGAATGAAGCCAAAGGAAGCTACTTATCAAGTAGTGTTGGATGCCCTTGCTCTTACTACATGCTATCCCGCATTCCTTATCACTGCAGAAGTCCATGTCATCTACATGCATCAGTTCTAGGCTAACATCAACAAACACACTTCATCATATTGATTCAAGATCGACAAGAAAAGATTCTCTGTGAATGTTAAAGCCTTCAGAGAGATTCTCAACATATGTCTAAATGTTCAGGGTAAGGAGTTTGATGAACCACCTACTGAAGAGGAAGCTTTATCTTTCATCCATGAACTTGGTCACTCTGGAGAGATAAGGTATACCACTGATGTAATTGTGGATCATCTACACCAACCATGGAGAACCTTTGCATCAATCATCAATAAGTGTCTCTGTGGAAAGGTATCTGGTCTCGATAAGATTTGACTTTTAAGAGTTCAAATCCTATAGGGAATGTACTACAAGAAGAATCTAGATTTTGTGTTTTTAATATGGGAAGACTTGGCCTACCAGATTGATAACATAGATCTCAAGAAACAAGACAAGATGTTCTATCCTCGATTCACGAAGATAATCATTCATCACTTTCTAACCAAAGATAAGTCTATCTCAATGAGGAACAGAATGTTCATGCATACTGCTAGGGATGACAGCTTACTAGGTACCATGAGATTCGTCTCCAGACATGAAGACAATCACATATATGGTGCTATCCTTCCAGAAGCAATGACAAATCAAGCCCTACAGGACTCTGTTGCTTATAAGACTTACTATGCAATTGCTTCAGGAGCTGAACCTCCACAGACAAAGAAAAGTCAAAAGAAGCCTGAATCAGCCATCTCATCTGAAGAATCTCCTTCCAAGAAGAAGCCTGCTAAAGCTAAGAAGGATGCAGCTACCAAACCCAAACCATCTAAGAAGAAGGCACCGGTTAAGGCTGATACTGGCAAGGGTTTGAATGTTCTCTCAGAAGTAGCTCTTTCTGAAGCTGCTCAGCTCAAGGAGGCCACCAAACGAAGCAAGAAAGAGTTTCATGCCTCACATGCAAGTGGCTCAGGTGATGGAACTGATCTTGGATCAAGGGTTCTTGATGAGCAACAATGCAAGATCACTGGTACAGATGAAGGAACTGGTACTAAACCAGGGGTTTCAGATGTACCCAAATATGATTCTGAAAGTGATAAAGAGTCATGGGGTGGTAGTGATGAAGAAGATGATGATAAAAACAATTCTGATGATGAAGGTGATGATAATGATGGTGATGATGATATTGATGGTGATGATGATAATGATGGTGATGATGATAATGATGACGGTGATGATGATAACAAGAATGATGATGATGATAAAACTGACAGTGAAAGAACTGAGTCAGTTAGGGATGAGAATCCTAAACTCACTCAGTCCGAAGCTGAATAAGAAAAAGAAGAAGAAGAAGATTCTGAAAGGGTACATACTCCACCTAAGTTTGTATCTACACATGATGAAGAAAAGATGGATGAAGAAGAGGAAGCTAATGCTGAGGAGTTGTACAAAGATCTAAATTTGAACTTAAGGACAGAAGATGCTGAAATGACTGATGCAGATCGGGGTGGATCAGAGCAACCTAATGTTTCTCAAAAGTCGGGATTTGAGCAAATAGAAGAAGATGCTTATGTGACACTTACTGTTGTCCATGACAAACAGAAGACTGATGGTACTATGTAAAGTTCTTTTGTGTCGTCTGACTTTACAAGCAAGCTCTTGAACCTTGACAACACTCCTCCTCCTGAAAATGTTATCGCTTCCTTGATGGACACAACAATTACTGTACCAGTAACAGCAACTCCTGAAGTCACTTCTGTAACAACTGTTCCTCCACCACCTTCTTCCTTCAACCTTCTTCAGCAACAAGCAACACCAACTCCAACATCAACAACTCCTGAAGCAACTACCTCATTCCCTGCACTTCTTGACTTCTCCTTAGTGTTCAAATTCAATAATCGTGTCACCAACTTAGAAAAGACTTTGTCATAAATAAAATAAGTTGACCAATATGCTCAAGCCCTTTCCTCCATTCCTGCTATTGTAGATGGCTACATCGGCAATCAACTACAGGAAGCCATCCAGAAAGCCATTCAGTCCCATAATGCAGAATGTAGAGAAGAAGCTCTAGCTGAGAAACAGGAGTATATATATATCTCATTGACATGTCAGTGAGAACTATCATCAGCGAGGAAGTCAAAACTCAACTTCCTCAGATTCTTCCTGAAGCAGTCTCAGACTTTGCAACACCTGTGATTGAGAAAACTATCACAGAGTCACTAGAAGCTGCTGTCTTAGCAAAGTATTCCTCTCAACCTAAGTCTACATATGAGGCGACTACATCTCTCTTAGAATTTGAACTGACAAAGATTCTGATTGACAAGATGGAGGAAAGCAAATCTTATCAAGTAGCTGATTACAAGAAGGAAATTTATGATGCATTGGTTAAATCTTAAAACACTGACAAAGATCTATTTGATTCCTATGGTGACGTATTTTTAGTGAAAAGAGGTCGAGACTAGAAGAATAAAGACCATGACCCCTCCGCTAGATCAGACCGAGGGACGAAAAGAAGGAAGACAAGAAAGGAAGGAGAGTCATCTAAAGATTCTAGGTCAAAGGAAAAGAAGTCATCAAGCACCTCCAAAGACACCTCCCACTCTCAACATAAGTCTTCTGGCAAGTCTGCCCATGCAGAGGAGCCAAGTCATAAAGTTGATGACTCAGGAGTGCAACAAAATCAAGAGTTTGACACGGGTCACACTAATGAACAACCCGATGATGAGGCTGCTCCCAATATTGATTGGTTTAAGAAAACTTCGATCCGTGTTTTTTGTTTCGACTTTCACCTATCTTATTAGGAATAAGAGGAAACAGATTAACTTCAGACCTTCCTCAGACTTGGATTAGTAAAGTTGCTTGTGCTGAATAACCTCCTACTTCCTTTGATGAGCTCACAAGATACACCATTCGACTTCTTTTCATTTGTTATGAACCGGCTTAACATCAACAATCTAACTCAATAAATTTTGGTTGGACCGGCATTCAACCTACTCTAAGGCACATGAAAGTGTCATACGGAGTTAGAGTATCATTTTAAAGAATGTTTTAAAGCCATAAATGAGAGATTAGACTGGCATAACCCTGAAGGCAAGCAATACCCGTTCGACCTCCGTAAGCCTCTACCGTTGATTCAAGATAATCGAGGTCTTCAAGTTATTCCTAAGGATTACTTCATCAACAACGACCTGGAATATCTAAAAAGAGGAAGCTTAAGGAAAAAGTACTCAACTTCTGTTACAAAGTCAAAAGCTGCTACATATGAGGTCAAAAGGATTGAAGACTTGGTCTCTGAACTATGGAGTCCCGAAAAGGTGGCATATGATAAATAAGCCTACTAGGGTATTCCACACTGGGATCCGAAACGTCAACGATTCCACGGTTATGCTACCAACAGGACTTCGACAAAGGATGTATACTCCAGAAGACGAATCATCGCAGTAACCAGACTTAAGATTATGAAGTGGTATGATTACGATTACTTAGACGAGATTGAAGTTCGTAGAGATGATCAGCAGCTGTACACGTTTAAAGAAGGTGATTTCTCAAGACTTCGCCTACAAGATATTGAGGACATGTTGCTGCTACTTGTCCAACAGAAGCTGACCAATATCACAATAGACGAACGATATGACTTTAATGTGGGATTACCACCAGACGTATTGTCATTCAAAGGCGGGTGGACGATCTTCAATTAGGTATCGAAAGTTACCAAAAGAAGCTTAACCTCACCAGACCAGACACATTTAGGTCAGGACTAAGGAAAAGGACTGCATACACTGCGTATTCAGACCCTCAAGGAGTGATATACATAGACCGAAACAACAGAAACAGATTGTTGCACACTAATGAACTTCACAAGTTCAATGATGGCACACTCAATGATGTTCGGACCGCTCTACAAGATATCTCTTCGGGTTTTAGAATTAAAATGTCAAGTAGCATGTTTCACCCTATCGTATGCCTCGGGTCGAAGGTCTGACCAACCATACTCGATATAAGTCGTCCAATACAAAATCTGTAATTTTACAGTCTCAGGTCTAACCATACGATTGTTATATTACCTTGTTTTGCAATTCACCTAAGACTGTCTTAGAGTAAAAAAACAAACTCAAGTGATTCCATACTTGGATGGCAACTGACTTAATTTTAAGGGTATAATTTGATAAAAATAGTGTTACCAAAATTGTGTATAAGGAAGCATGCATACAACCTTATGACACTAGTTAATTTTAAAACCTTTCCATTTTTGTTTGTTTTAAAATCTTTCTATAAATCCCTCAATTTTATAAATTTTCATGCCATTTATAAAATTAGGGTTGCCATTTTTACAATATTTCTAAGTATAAGTGATCTTACTACGGATAAGGTTAATTCCCCACGGGAAATAATCAAACCCTAGTAACGATTAACGACATACTTAAAATACTGTTAAAACCATTTATGTAAAATTGGTGTATTCTTGCATGTTTCGTCGCGGGTTCCCATGCGAAACTACTAAACCCCTGCGTTATAGAATGTTTGCAAAAAAATTACTAAATTTATGTATATGGTCCATGATTTTGCAAAATGGATGTATCAATATACACACAACAAGCATCTGTTTACTTTTTAGTCCAAATTAATTTTAAAATTTGTTTTTGCATAATTTAATAAAAATAGTCAATAAATATAAAAACATGCAAAAACATATATAGACAAAATTAATCTAACATAAACTAGAATCAGGTTGCAGTAAATTCAACAAAGGGTCTTCTCGAATATTGCAATTAAATAATTCACATAACAAATTCTCATGCATATAAATATTTAAGCTTACTAAACCATGGGTTACATGCATGTAATCTATTGTTTACAATTTATAAACTAGATAAATAAGCAACAAATATTTACAGAAAATCTAAAACGTAAATAAAAACTATTTAACATTTTAGAAGATCATGTAAAATATATCCTATATATTATTATCATAATTATGTGACCAATTTTAAGCAAGATTATTTCTATAAATAATTTCCTAAAATAAATTTTCACATAAAAAAGGCAACAAATAACACATATGGGGCGCATATTTTACATCTATTTACATTTTTTATGTAATCACTACGCTATATGATTTGGCTCTTGATACCACTGTTGGAAATTGTTATCTAATAACGATAATATTACACATAATATTCTACGAGCTACGCAGCGGATCTATTCATATAGCATAAATAATTAACACATAAAACATAAATAAGGAAACATACCATTAGCAATCAAGCTAGTGACGAACGTAGAAATCTTGAAG
>BQNB010165326.1:2096-14235 GCA_026074375.1 Tanacetum coccineum | reverse complement strand
GGATGAAAGAAGACTTCTCTTCTCAATCAAGAAATAATGCACTGAAGCGTACATTAGATCGAGGTTGCATGGATATAAAGTAATCCATGCCCGGGAGAAATTAATCACCCGTTGTTAGGAACAACCGTCTTTTTGGTGGTTTTAGTTTTGGGTTTGTGGAACAAAGATGATCTTTTTCAAACTTCAATCTAGGTAAGCCTCTAACAAGGTCTTTTCTTGCAAGATCATTGATGGTACCGAAGTTCAAGTGGTTTAAACGCCGATGCCATAACCATGATTTGTTCTTGGAGGCTTTGGATAGCAAGCAAATTGGGGAGGACTTCATCATGTCTTCAACAGAGATAGTGTATAAATTAGAGCCACGGGACCCTTTAAGTAATTCAACACCATCCGTATCACGAACATAACAAGAATGCTTTCTGAAAGCAACTTCCAAATCTGAATCACAAAATTGACCGACAGAAAACAAGTTGTGCCCCAGTCCTTCCACGTAGTATACCCTGGAGATTACACTATCACCGATGACATAATCTCCATAACCCATAATAGCACCAAAGTGATCGTTCCCGAATCTAACTGTCCCGATAAACTTTTTCACGAAATTCATGAGCCTTGAGCGATCCCCCGTCATATGTTTTGAACAGCCTGAGTCCAAATACCAAAGGACGATTTGTACGACCTGCATTTGAAAACAGACGAAGATGGAGAGTTTGGAAAATTGGATCCCCAATGTTGGTTGGGTTCCGATTGGTTAGCACAAGCAATGGCTGACATTCTTGTAAGTTTAGTGAACCTAGTTAAAGGGCACTGATCACTTAGGGTGAATGTTCTTCCTGTGGGTCTCCATTGATAACCAACATTATTAAGTGTTTTGCCAGTTGGTTTCCAAATTTGTTTGATATGTTTAGGTTTCCCCACTTGTGTAACTTGCTTAGGTTTCCAAACTTGCTTAACATGACGCACATCATTTTTAACATTGGGGGATGCATTCACAGAGTGCAAATAAGTAACAACACACACATCATGATTAGCTGAAAATAAACATTTGTTACAAGTTTGGCACACAGAATGAGAATTCGAATTAATTACAGTACGCTTAGAGCTAATACTAGAATCAACACGATTCGTGGTTTTCAAACTGGATCTAATTGTCCTACGGTGGTCTTCTACTTTCTTCAAGCTGTCACTTTTAGCTGGCGGGATCCTATGTTTCTTGAGAATGCTCCTAGGCTGAGATCCGCTAGCATCAGTGCAACTGTTTACTCCTGTAGAAGGAGGCACAGGGACATTAGACTTCTGAGTGTGCATTGGCTCTACATGTTTGTGTGTATTGCTACTTGATGTTGCAATTTGGTCCTCAAAGGTAACTTGCTTTTTCCTAGGGGTGTGTGCATGCTTCTTATCTTGTTGATGGAAGACCTTTGGACAGGTGCCAAACACATATTCTAAGAGTTCCTGAGAATGCTTAGTGTAACGGCAGGCAAATGCGAGTGATCTATCTAAAGGTCTTTCAACTTTGGCTTCTTCCACTATTTCGCGAAGTGTATCTACACTTTCCTTAAGATGCCTGAGATAAACTAGATGAACTTCCCTATTTTCCTATTGCGAGGGGAGGGAATAGGTTCAAAATTGAGCAGACTTTTCCTGCTGTAGTAACTTGTGTTTAACCTTGGAGTTGTCAGTTGACACATGAGACCGTATTCTGTATTTGGACCTTTGATTTCATTTTCATTTTTAAGGGGCAGTTGTCTGTTCTGATATGCTTAGCACGCGTATCTGATGTATCATACAATTCTGTAATTGTGCTTAATCTTTGTATTTTTAACTGCCCTTAAAGCTGTTTTGTTCTTGAAGACAATTAACTTTTACATATTAATTGGAGATCTGGAAAAGTCTCAGGCCCTAAGTTCAAGTGGTCGGTCTTAGTTCATATGGGTCTCCTGACATTGAGAAGATGTGCTTTTTATCTTTTTGGTTGACGTTGTCTTTTCACTTAAAGTGAACGCTTTCATTATGATCCGATCACTAAAACGGATGAGATAAATCAACGAGTATTTACGGATGGGTAGACGGTTTATTCTGAAAAACTATCTTTAAGGTTTTGATACTTTACTGTTAAGTTTTAGGTAACTTTACCTCAAGATTGGAGAAAACGGTTTAAAATCATTATTAATTATCCTTATGGACATTCTTTACGTAAAAATTAGAAGCTCTGCTTCAAGTTCACAGAAACGGGCTTGACAACATTATGAGCCTTTGCTTTCAGTAAATCTAGATGCATTTAAGTCAGAATTCGATGCAACATAAAACACATCTTTAAACAAAGCAATCAGCAATTATATTTTCCAGTGTTCGAGAAAAAAAGGTTTTTACCGTTCAATTGCATTGTTTCCTATCAACATTACTTTGGTCTGTTCAGCTTCCAACTCATCACAAAGGCATACTAACTTCATTTCTTTAAAACTGCTTTGGTTAGAGCATTTTTGAATGCCCTCCAAAATGTTCTTGAGATTCTTGAAAAATGGTATGAACTCCGAGACGGTAACATGTCTTGTTTGTTCAAAAACCCCTCTTCCATTCAAGTGATCCCAGTTGGTTGTATTTCTCTTTTTACATGTTTTATCAAATGTCTGAAAACAGATGTCTAAGTGTAAAAATGTTGTTTTCGCTTGATCTTTTTGGTTCGGAGTGCACTCTGGGGACATATCGTTGCAGGTGTATTTGGGAGGATACAAGTCAAAGCTCTTGATGGGACTGTGTGTTCTGCTATTTGTGAGGCTTCAGCTTTCATCTTAACAATATCTTGAGACCAAAAATAATTATTTCTGGTGGCGTGGTCAGTTGTTTCTGGGGTGAAAAGGTCGCAAGAAAATTCTACTTTGAGTATTGGGCGGTGTGTATTGATCTTATTATCCACACTTGCTCTTTATCTTTCATTTTATCATTGCATTTTTCTTCCGTAGAAATTTTAGAATGTTATTCTAGTGGTCTCCTCACAGTACACGTACTTTCGGCGGTGCATGATTGGCGTGTTTTGTGACCAATTACATGACACTTATACGGGCAGGCGGTACTTGCTTGCACGATGTAGACATAGGGGGTTCTTGTAGCCAATGGCTACCTTATTCACTTCATCATAATAGGACCTAGGTTTACACATCATGTGAACTATTTGAATAGACTGACCTTGTTTTGAATAAAGTTTATTCCTTGGTCCTTATCCTTTTAAAGTCTGTAGTCAAAAATTATTCAGGTATTTATTTTCTTTCTGATTAAAATCCCTTTTTCAAAGATGTAACCTTATTTTAACCCTTTAAAAACTTGTTATGATTGGATGGGTAGATGCAAGTTGCAATTTTTACAGAATGAAGTCCTTTTTCAATTGCTCTTCCTTATGATTACGGTCACAAATAATCTATTCCTTAGTTGATCATCAATTCTTTTGTTCCCGTTCAATTATTTCTCAAACCTGGCCACGTCTTTCATTCAGTTCACTTGTTCTTATATGTGGTAAAGTTCAGCAATTCTAAAACAAATTATTAACTACTGTACTTCTGGGTATATGAGAGACTGATGGGGTCATCAGATTCACTGCAAGTCATTATCTATCATACCATATGCATCATTTGGAACCATAAGATGCATTATTTTGTACAAACGGTACTGTGTTGTCTTTACTTATGATCTATTAGGAGTATATTACTATCACTCGTATATCAGCATGTGAGTCTACATCGTGGTTTGGTTGTACACGTCGTGCATCTCGTGTTCGTCATGGAAGATCACAAACAACATTTGATAGTGTCATGATTTGTACTCAGATAAGCCGTCCGAATCTTATGACTCGGACGGCTTTATCCATAAACTGGATCTGCAGATGTGAGATTAGCCTATGAACAAAGTGTGTGACAGTGGGAGCAATCATCAACATCAGAATCATACGCATCACAGTCATCAGCTTGAAACACATTATCCACATTGAGGGGCTATGTTATTGAACTGGTTGCTCATCCAACATCTTCATCAAAAAGCATTAATTGTCCTCGTCCACCAGCTTTAGGAACAAATAACTGCTCTTCATCACAAGGACTACCCTTTCTCTTGAAGCTTGCATCCTAGCAACATCTTGTCTTTGAAGTACTCGGAGTTCTGTTGGACGCTTGGGTTGAGTGCAGTTCCTCGCTAATGTGACCTACCCTGTTGCTGTTGTAGCAACGTAATCCTGTCTAGCTTGACACGGATTGGCATTCCCCACTATGTTATTTTATGCTCTTCCATAACAAACTGCACCTTTTGCACACCGGTGGCATTATTACCCTGTCCTCTTTTCTGTCGTACCTGAACATCTGAACAACAACCCAGCATTCTTGTATGGTGGCTGGATTTCCTTTGGGTTGGATTGAGGTTCTGAGTTGATTGTTTGTTTGAGAAAGGAAAGGTTTTGTATGACTGGGTGAGTAAGGACAAGTGTGTTGGTTAGGTTCTCGATTAGTTTGCAGTTGAGAAATTCCCATAATCAGAATGTTCTTGGTGTCCAGTAGAATGTGGTTGTCATGATATTGGTGGGGGGATTCATTGATGACTGAGAAGGCATTATGTTGAGGTGAGACATTGGCACTCAAGGCAAGAGGATCAACTGTCTTTGTGTTGAGACGTTCAACTCATCTTGTTTCTCGTTGGCATGTGCCTCATGTTGCTTCAGGTAAGCATATAGTTGATCAAAGTTTGAATCCTTCAATCCTTTGTTAAGTTTCACAGCTGTAACAAACCTACCCCATTCAGGAAGCATGTATCACCAAAATTGGAGTTATACTATATTTTTGACATGTCATCTTGATGTTACCGCTTGTCATTGATCGAGCTTGGCAAACTCGGACGATAATAGTTGTGAATGTTTCGCTTTGTGTTGACGAAAGTGTTCAAAGTCATACTACAGTTTTGATTCACGGTCTTCCTTGTAGTTCGAATCCTTCCAAAGCATCTTCACATTGTCCCATATGTCAACTTTGCAACAGTGTATAATGATTAATGATGTGTATAGATAATTCTTTTGGTAGACTTGAAGTATGATGTTTGTTGACCGGATGTCTGGCATTGTTACCTGTCCTTCTCTCCTTGGATAGCTTGAATAAACACGAGGTCTGTTCAGGACATAGATTGATTGGACCTTCCGTTCCTCATCAATGAATTCCTCGTGTGGTCCCCATCTAAATGGTTCCTTCATCAATGCTTTAGATGTTTATCCCATTATCTACCCCGACAGTTTAATCTAATTTGTTGTCGCAAGAAGCAAAGTAGCCTTATCAAGATCGGTGGTCGGGTATCGAAACGGCACATTGGATGTCCTATGAAAGATTAGCCTATAATGATCTACTTGTGATATGGATTTTGTTGACTTCGTATCAATGATTAGTGATTGTATGTAAAAGTGATGATTGTTTGATGGAATTAGGTATATGTTGTTTGATTGGATTTTGTTTGGGTTGAGTTAGCGTTTAACTTATTGTTGATTGAGGTTTGTTCAAAAAAGCAGTGAAGATTTTGGTCAAAAATGCAATGGTAGAATTATCAACTGCAATGAAGAGTTATCAAAACGAGTGAAAATTCTCAATACGCATTATGAAGAGTTCTCGAGTCCAAACGCATGGAGACTTTAAGGTTTTATCAAAACGCAACGTTGCGATTTGATCAAAACGCAACCAATTAAAAAAATTGGGAAGAGTATCACATGTCAAAACGTACAAAAGTCTTCAAACGCAACCTTGTAGTCAAAAACGCAATGACCAAAACGCTACGACTCAAAAACGCAACCTCTAGGTCAAAACGCAATGATCAAAACGCAACGATCAAAACGCAACCTCTAGGTCAAAACGCAATGATCAAAACGCAATATGCTTCCTTCACCCAAAACGCAACCAAGAATGTCACAGAAGGTCAAAACGCAACGACGAAGATACGAACTTTTTCACCTAAAAACCCTTAAAAATCACCCTTTTGAACGTTTTCACTTGGTTTCTTTTGCACAACTTGGTCCTAGAAAGTTATAACAACTATAAAAACACTAACTTTAAACATCACAACATGAGAATCAATGTAGTGTCTAGAATAAAACATAACCTTATAAAACCAAAACTTTTGATCTAAACCTAACCAAAGAAAACGCACAACTTATAGTAATCCTCCCATATGCTTGATACCAATGTTAGTATTACATGATATCATACACAAGCATAGATGATGGGTTGCTAATTAATCTTAGAGAGAGAAGTTGTCTTTTAGAGTGAGGAAAGTTGAAGTGTATGTATTAGACATGAAATAACAACCAACCCTTCCCATGGGTAGGAAGGGGTATATTACAAGTATTGTGAGCATTATGGCTTTAGGTATTGGCTAACACTTGGGTAGAAAGACCCGGCCAATACCGTATCCATACGCTTACTTTGTAACTAAGAGCTATGCTATACAGTGATACTCGGGGCGTGACCGAGTCTTATTCATAATCCTAAAGGAGATATATGATGACAAATGATTGGAGAAGATGGTGATGAAAGAGAATAAGTGGTTTATGAAATAAGGTTCGAAAGGGATTGCCTGTATAAATACTTGTCTTTTTTTACATATTACATAGTCAAGATTTGACAGCGTTTTTATTGTATACCACCACATCCCTTGGCTAGGATAAGCTTTAAACTAGTTTAAGAGTTTGTTTATTCTGGATGCTAGTAGATGACATCCTAAAAGATCTTCCTAATTTATTGGTTGACGAGCTTGGATTTTCTCGATATGATTTGTTCAAGGAACGGGAAATTCTTGTAGTGAGCACTCAGGAATTGCCCTAACCGCTATTTTTGAGTTTGGTAATCTGAGTACGGATTTTCTTAAGTTGGTCTTATTGTTAGTCAATTCTTAATACGTCACTTTCTTCCATTTTTCTCATGTGGTGATAGAGAAGAGTTCATCTAAGTAATTCAAAATATCTTTGACTTGTTTCTCATGATATTTCAGATACATCTATTCTTATCATTTCTTTTTAAATACCTGAGGTGGGGTAGGAGTATAAACTGAGGAAGATGGTGATACCAAATCACAGGTTTGATTCCGGGATGAATTAGATAACGTAGTTGAGGAAGTAGATGGGGAATGGATCTGCTTCTTAGGTGGCAATAGTTTTTCAGGAACAAAGAAATATCGAGGATCAAATAGTAGTGATGGTGGTAATACCGAAGATAGAGTCAAAATAGCTGGTGGAGTAATAGGATCTGGTGATGAAATAGGTAATTCCTTAGCATAAAATGTTGTCGTTCTTCAGAATATGGATTATTGTAGAAAAGATATAATACTGGTGGGATCTATTATCTGTAGATTTTCCGAAGAGTTAAAAGATATGCTTTCCGATGAAGCTGGGAATAATCGATGAGACCGAATTATAGTTAGAAATTTTCATAGAGGGGAAAAAATCTTACTCTAAATATCGGAAGTAGAGTGATTGGGAGAAGACATCATTCTGATAACAACCTAATTTGTAAATAAATAAGTCTATTTATATATTAGAAGTGTAATAATTGCAATGAGTACAATTATTATGGAAAACACTATTATTACCCTAAGCTCATGACACCAAAGCCTTGAGTAAATCACAAGTAGTTGCCCTAATGGGTGCCTTTGCCAAATACCCGCATAGTTATTCAAATGATGTGCTATTGTGTAACACCCCCAATTTTACATATAGCAGCGGAAGCTAATCTGGGATATTACTTCATGGATACAACAATCATAATCATAGAAAATGACTCAAAAGAGAAGTTGTTCAAAAGATACGTTATCATTCATTTAAAATCAGAGTTTTACAAAGGCAGGTCCCAAAATCTAGTTACATACAATGTGAATGATAACAAGTTTTAGCCATCTTCAAGTCCATGCTACTTCGTGCCATAAGTTGCTCAATTACCTAAGATAAACATGCTAAAAAGTCAACACAATGGTTGATTGAAATTCATAGGTTTGAAATGTAATAGTTGAATACAAGTCATCATAAGTAATTGTTATAAAAGCAGTGTTATAGTAATGTGTTATAGTGTGATATTGGGGTACGTTGTTATACACCCGTTATTTGTAATAATTGCAACGAATACAATTATCATGGAAAAATGGTATTGCATTTATAATGTATTATTGCGTCTAAGCTCATGGCACACAAACTGACTGGTGTATATATATACCTAAATTGATGTGATATATATAGAGAGATAATGGCCCTCAGTGTAGGTAATTGCCATATACCTATGAAATTCAAATATAGTGTGTTTGGTTACCTATCCGGCTAACACAAACAGGATTCGTCAATCCCGATAGATCTATCCACAATATTCGCGTTCACTCGTAAGTGATTAATGGTCCATGATAATGAGGGACTTTTGGCATAAAGTGATTTAGACATTAATTGTAATGGTATATTAGGATAGCATATAATCTGGAAAACACTTGTATTCATAATTTATAGCATGTATCCCCCTCACGGGTTTATGAAACATTAAAGAGATTAAAAAGTGAGGCTATGAACTCACTAAGTCTTTGAAAAGTAATCACATTGTTATAAGATAAACGAGTATGTAAAAGAGTTTGTAAACAAGCATGTATCCCCCTCGCGGGTTTATAAAACATTAAAGAGATTGAAAAGCGAGGCTATGAACTCACTAAGTCTTTGAAAAGTAATCACATTGTTATAAGATAAACGAGTATGTAAAAGAGTTTGTAAACAAGCATGTATCCCCCTCGCGGGTTTATAAAACATTCAAAAGATTGAAATGCGAGGCTATGAACTCACTAAGTCTTTGAAAAGTAATCACATTGTTATAAGATAAACGAGTATGTAAAAGAGTTTGTAAATAAGCATGTATCCCCCTCGCGGGTTTATAAAACATTAAAGAGATTGAAAAGCGAGGCTATGAACTCACCTTAATAGGTAGTTGTAATAAATATTCCAAAATGAAAGCTGACGACTTTATCACAATCTCAACAGGGAAGGTTGATATAGCAAAATGATAGCAAACAGCCACGTCACGCAACCTTAGTAAATATGTCAAGTCTTGGAAAGATTGTACTCTAGAACTTTTACGAGTTTGGTCCTTCTAGTTTAAAAGATGTACAAAGTAAACCTTGCACTTTGGTAAGTGACATAATAGACCCCTATAGTTATAACTTTGGTAAAATGACATTTTTAGTCCTTTTAGTTATAAGTTTCTAAAAGTTACGATATATACCCTTTTGCATGAAAAATGTATCGTTTTTAGTCCAAAATCCATAATAATGATATTTTTCAATTTGAAAAATAATTTACAGGTTATAGCTTATTAATATAAGCTAAAATATGAAGGTTTAACGTAACGAAAGTTTAAAATAACGATTTGTTAAGCTAGAAATTAAAACGGGTCAAATTAGGGTTTTAAAATGAAAATGCGTGGGTTTTAAGCAACAAGCTTTTAAGACATAATGAAATACTTATAATATTGTTATATAAGCTTATTATAACAACATTTTACAAGTTTAGCTTATAGATTAAACGAAAACATAAAATTAGGGTTTTATAGGTTCGGTTTGGATCAAAAAGGGAAAACGCATAGTTTTTTGAGTTCAAAGCTTTTTAACAATAGATTATATACGATTATATAAACATTATAAGGGTATGGAAACAGAATGTGAGCTTATGGAACCTGATTTGAGCTTATAGGTTCGAAAAGCGGTCGAAATGGGTCGTTTTCACTTCGTACGCCTAGAAAACACTTCGAGACTTCATTTTTCTTGCTTCTTGGCTTCTATTATGAGCTTAAAGACTTCTCTTGTACTTCTATTGCTGCTATTTGTTCCGGGGCTTCAATCTTTAGGCTTTGCTTCTTGAACTTCTTTAATGATCCTAAGATCATAAGGGAGCAAAGGATTGCTGCCTATAAGGGTTATAGAGGAGGAGGTGTGGTGCAAGTTTGAATGAGCTATCTAAGGTCCTATTTATAGTAGTTTAGAAGCAAGAGGAGTAAGCAACCTTTAGAATCTGATCAAGACACATGGAGGGTCTAGTATGGGATGTGTAGAAGCTATAAAACCAGATGTGGAAGTCTAAGAAGCTAGGTTGATGGTGTGGACAAGCTTGTTAGCTGCCGCGGCTGTTTGGATAAAAAGAAGGATCATGTGGCTTTGTTTTTGGCCAAGGAATGGTGTAAGTTGGTGTGTAAGCTGCTATAGAGTATCTAGAAGGTGTTCATGTAAATATCTTGCACATGGGTGAGTTTAAAATGAGTCAAAAGGAGCTAAGTACCCTTGCGGGTCAGATTTGGGGTTTTATGGTTCGAACTCAAGTTTTTATGCTCACATTTCGTGTACAATGATCAATGATGGTTGGAATACTTTCTTAGGGTCTGTAATAAGGAGTGTCAATAGGAATAGGCAATTGGTTAGGTTAAATAAGGTCTAAATGAAGAAATGAGGTTGTGGGTTCCATTTGGTACGGTTTAGGGTTTTCTTGTGAATTCAAGGCTTAGATTTTGCATGCTTACAATGTGAATGTTAATATGGGTTTACAAGTTTATATCTTGGATAATTGATGAAAAATGTTAGTGTTTGGTTTAATAATGGTCGAAATTGGAAAGATAAGACGTGGGTTAGATTAGGGTTTATATTGGATTCATTAGGGTTTTCTAGGCTTTGATTCCTTGCACATTGCTAAGATAATGATAAATAATGATTTGTAAACTCATTTTATGAGTTTACAATGGCTCTTGGTTGATTGTTTGGGATTAAAATGGTTAGAAACGAGTAAACGGGTCAAGTGAACCAATTAGGTACATTTAGTGTTTCTCAGATTCGTTTTACGTACAAATGAAATAAGATAATGAAGTAATGATGAAATAATGATTGAATAGGATTGATATGATTGTAAAATAAGTTATTACAACTTATTTGAGTGTTGGTTTAGGTTTATGATGGATAAAAACGAAGAAACGGGTCATGGTTTAGAAACTAGCTCGGTTTTAGGGTTTAGGACTTTTGAATTAGGTTTTGAGTGTAAAAATGTGTATGAAAGTTTATGAATAGAATAATTTGGGTTTACACATTGTATATTGAGTGTAGTAGCTTGTACAAAAGTGGTGGTGAAGAAATTGGAGGTAAAACGGAGGTAAAACGGCTATTTTAGAGATCATGCTTAATGACTTGTATATTGAGCTTTTAAGGACTTGTACTTTGATTTGAAGAGATTTTATATTTCAAATGAGATGTTATATTACTTGTACATATGCTTTAATAGTTTGTACATTCTCTTTAGATATTATTCCTTTATGGAATTAGGGTTTAGAGGTATACGATAACAGTTTAAAGCCCGTTTTGATATAACGTTATGAATGGTGCATTATAGGAATAATGTACTTTGTAATAAGGATATGATGATATTGACTTGACATGTTATGATGTTTGCTTGACATATATGAAGACAGGATTGCCATAGGTAGGTTGCGTGAGCTCGTCTACTTTAGTTATGTAAGTTACATGACATATTGAGATATTGACAATGCAAGTAATGTAATAAAGCGAAAAATTTCCCCGTACAATTGTTACAATAGTAAAATAGGTTTTGTATTTGATGAAAATTCTTGGGTTGTTATAATGGGAGCTCGTACCCCGACTAGATAAAGTTATGGTTATTACTTTGAAGTGGATATACAAAGTGAAACTACACGAACTGGGAGGTATACTAAAGAACAAAGCTCGATTAGTGGCTCGTGGTTACCGTCAAGATGATGGAATCAATTTTGAAGAGTCTTTTGCTCCGGTTGCAAGATTAGAGGCTATAAGGATTCTTCTCGCGTTTGCTGCTCATATGAACATGGTCGTCTACCAAATGGATGTGAAGACTGCGTTTCTGAATGGGAATCTACAGGAAGAGGTTTATGTTAGCCAGCCAGATGGATTTGTGGATAAAGATAACCCAAATCACGTGTACAAGCTGAAAAAATCTCTTTATGGGTTGAAACAAGCTCCACGCGCGTCGTATGATATGTTGTCTTCCTTCCTGATATCCCAAGACTTCTCCAAAGGCTCAGTGGATCTTACTCTGTTCATCCGTAGAGAAGGCAAGGAATTACTTCTGGTA
>BQNB010165323.1:0-14235 GCA_026074375.1 Tanacetum coccineum | reverse complement strand
AGTTTGAAGAAAGAGACCTCAACATTGGGGGAGATTGTTAGCCTTAATTATATTAAGTCAAACAAGAATGTTATCGGTCTTAGAAAGTCAAACTAGGTCTTGTATTGTAATAGGCTAGTCGGGTTCAACGGGCTTGGATTGTAATCTAATATTGTCCGTGTTTCAGGCTCAAAGCCCAAGTTTAGCCAAGCCCGGCCCGTTAAGAAAGCCCATGAGCCAACTAGAAGGCTAGGGTATAAATATCCCTTCACCACACTTGGTGAAGGGTGTTGGTTGCATTTTCACACAACTTGTAACTTCTCATTTTTCTCTCTAATCTAATATTCTCCTTGTTTCTCTCTCTACTCTCTCTCTCTCTAAGATTTTTTTTATTTTCTAGCATCTTGGTATAGATTATAGTTGTGTAATGGATTAAACTAGTGGGATAACAATTATCATAATAGAATGCTTCATAATCTGGAAGAGATAAATCAGAATGAGAAGTGGGATTGTCACTACTTTTCTCTTCCATATCAATGCAGAAAATCTCGAATTCGGGTAAAGAATTATCAGAAGTGTCGGTCTCCTCCAAGAAAGAGTTAGGAAATGAGGAGGGAGACTTGAGTACAGAATCAGTAGATGGAGTGGGATTGTCCTTTAATGCTTCGATCTTAGCAATAAGAAGATTGATATTCAGTAATTTCTCACGAAGAATATCGTCCTTGATTATTAGAAGAATATCAGTATCAATCTCTCCATCTTCTGTGTCAAAATACTTCACCTCCTCTAAGCTGACGAGCTCAAAATCAGGAGGTGATGCATCAACATAATTGATGTCCTCACTGTAAAGAGGATCGTCATCACTCGAATCATAATCATCGTTGAGATCGAAGAAAATCTCAGAATGATTTTTTAAAGCGTCAAGAGGGTGAGAATTTTCACAAAAAAGGCACATCACACATACTGTCAGAAATACCCTCGGACTCACTTGGGATTGGGACAAGGTCCTCAACACTAGACTCTTTCTTTTCAGGAATAGTGCTAAGATGCTCGTCCCCCATACCTAGAGAGTTATCGGGTTCCACAATCGGCAAGACGGGTGTGATTGCAATAGTATACTCCTCGTCATCATCTTCATCATCATTGTCGTAGAAGGCAGGACAATTCCAGTTCGGAGTATTAATATAATCTGCCAGCTCCTCACTTATAATTTGCACATCTTTAAGAAGTTTACGAAGCAATTCTTGTATATCCTCTGGTTGATGTTGCTTTTCTTTAAAAGCATGCTTAATTTCAAAAAAAATTCCCAAGCTAGCAATAAAACCTTTGGCTTTTCTCTAAAAGATATACGATTAAACTTCTTTAAAAAGGTTTGTATAGATTTCATTAGGTTTTCTCTGGCTTGCACACTCGTTTCTTGAGGAGGTTGATGAATGACGGTATACTGCGGGGGTTGATATTGGTCAAAACCGGAAGAATTAGAATTATAGCAAAGATTAGGTTCATAGAAATTTTGGTTCAACGGTTGACACTAAAAAGTCTCATGAGGACCCCCGCAGTTTTCACAACAAAAAAATTGTTGTGGAAAACTTGGTGAAGTTTGTGGAAAATGATTATCAAAGTTTTGATTGAAACACATGTCCTGATCGTAGACAAACGAAACTTGAGGTGGACAATCGTAACCACAATTAGCATCGTTCCCACATGACTCACAAGTACACTGTTGACAAAATAAATCATCTAACGGATCTCCACACCCGTAACAATAACATTGGTCGATTTGTGGAGGAGTTTGTGAAAAAATTTCACTGGGGTCTTGATTATAGACAAATAGTTCTTGAGGTGTATAACCAAAGTTAGGATTGTCATTGAATGACTCAGCAGAGTGAGTTTTGGGTTGTTGAAGTGAGTTGTAAAAATCTTTAAAATGAGTTGGGTTTGGACAATTATCGAATAATTTTCCATCTTCACCACAACATAAAGAACAAACTTCAACCATAAACTTTCTTCAACACCGATCACAAGTACATTATCGACAATGTAGACCACCAAACGGACCTCCACACTTGGAACAATTACGTGGGGGTTGTTGAGATGAGTCGAGGGTTTCATCATAAGAGATCGGATTAGGATCACGAACAAAATTATCTACGGAACTCACATTTGAACAACAATGTTCTCTATTATACAAAGCTCCACAAAACGAACATTCTTTAAACCCATACATGATGATAGAATTAAAGAGGGATAAAGAGAAGAATTAAATAAAATGGGGTTAAGAAGAATATTTTTTTGGATTTTTAAGTATTTTAAACAAGAGAAAATATTTTTGGGACCGATAAATCAAAGGTGCACGGTAGCTCTCAAGAAAACGCACAAAGAAGCGGAGGAGCGGGAAAGTGCGAAGCTATTAAAAACCTTCTCCTTTTGGGTCGAAGTTCGTCAGATCAACCCTCCTTATACCTCTCTTATAGTTTGTAATCTAAAGGTGAGCCGATTTCACAAGTGACACAACGGTTGTTTTTGTTGTTTTTCAATTTTTTGGTATTTTTTATTACTTGAAAATATTCACAAATGAAAACGATAACTTCACAGGGATAGGGGTCTTTCTAACCACTAATCTTTAAAGTAAACACGAGCACGAAATCGCCACCAACCTCCGGCTGCGGCGCAAAAATTTGATAATCCTTTAACTATACATACGTATATATATATATATATATATATATATATATATATATATATATATATATATATATATATATATATATATATATAATAATTGCTTAATATATAATATAAATATATAAGGATAATATCAATTAAAGTATAGTGAGAAGAATTCCAAGAGGTTTTTAAAAGATTACTTTTATCCAAAGTAAAATCCAAAACCTTCCCGGGTCGTTTCCCGACGAGGCGTGAATTGAGAATCGTGATTAAGTTCGTGATCGCGTGTTTGAATAATCAAGATTTTTGATTTGGGATTCTATTTCTACAAATAATAAGCAAAAACAAATAAAGGCAAGCTAAAAACGAAAGCAATTAAAGATTGAACATAAAAACGTTAACGGGAATAAAAAAACGTGACTCTAAAACCTAAATCATCAAATTTAAACCCTACAAAAGTAAATTTAATTTTTAGAAGTCCTAAATGATAAAAGAAAATTTTAGAAAAAAGAATTATATTTTTTGACTTTTATTTAATTTATTATAAATTAAAAACGGATTTAATCTAAAAAATGCATAAAAAATAGTAAACAAATTTTAAAAATTCTAAATTTTTTTATAGAAAATACTTTTAACTATTACTAATATAAGAAAAATAAGAACTTGAAATAAGCTAGACGGATAAGCTGTTAAAATAAGCTTATAAGCTTAAACTGCCAAACCACCTTAAATACTAAAGCACCCAAGGGTCTAACAGAAAAGACCCAAGGGCGCAATGGTAGTGGAGTGTGTGTTTAAAACGTTTGGGAGTTAAGGTTGAGGTCCCGGGTTTGAAACTGGGGCCTCCCTATACTCCCAAATATTTTTATTTTTTAATATTTCTTTTTGCAAAAGCTTCTAATAAGCTTAAAGACCAACTTTAATAAAGACAATATTTTTAGAAACTTAAAATAAGCCTGAAATAAGCTTATGAAAATGACAGTTTTACACTTAAAAGCTTTAAGGCTTTTAACACTTAACTGAAATTGCTTATAAGCTTGAATAAGCTCACACCTAAACTAAATAAGCTAAAAGGACTGTAAACCTAACTTAATAAGCAATCCTAAACACTAATTAAGCAATAAGATCAGAAATCAAAATTAGCGTTTTGATAAAACTGGGAACCAAACAGCCTAAGAGGGTGCATTTAAGCTACTTTTTAAGCTACTAAACTAATAAGCTAAGGTCTAAAACCTAAAAACAGATAAAGTTAATACTACAAGCTATAAGAAAAAGCAAAAATTAAGCATTTTGAATAACTAACAAGCTAGAAAAAGGCTTATGAAAAAGGGCTGTTTACCTAAAATCCTATCTTTTTGGTTTTTTCAAGTTTGAAAAGTGGCTATATGCAGCCCTAAAATTAAGCTAGTAAAAGCTAATGAAAAGACTTAAAAAGTTAAAACAAATGAAGATTAATGTCTAGATAGCTTATACCATTAAAATCAGATCCTAATTCAAACTTAAACTACTCTAAATTTGCTCTTGAAATAAGGACTTTTAACACTTTAAAAATAAACTACTTAGACAGATTTTAGGCTAAAAACTCAAAGGATAATTGCATACTTTATTTAACTCTAATCTACTGCATTTTGAATCTTAACAAGCATAGAAACTACACCTAAAGACCACTAATCAAAACTCTAATCTAACAAGCTGAATTTTGAAACTGGAAAACCACAGATTCACACTATGGATACAATGAACCTTAAACTTGATTTTTTTGACTTTAAAAACTTATGAAAACTGGCTTATAGACTGAATTAAAGCTTTGTTAAAACTGACTAAAAGGCCAAAAATGACCTTTAACCTCATCTGACCCATTTTAGAGCCTTATCCCAAACACTCCCTTAAAAACTTGAAAACTAATTTTATACTAAAACAGACTATGATAAGCTTCAAACAGATTAAGACTAATGACTATAAAAGACAATTAAGTAAAAATCTTGGAAAAATAAGCACAGATTAATAAGCTAGAACCAATAAGCTATTTTAACTATGAAATTGGACAGAAACAAATACGCTATAATAAAACTAAAACTAAGCTCTTAAACTAACATAATAAACTAATAAAAGGCAGATTAAGCATTTATAAGTAATAGCAAGCAAAAATAAGTAGAATTAAGCAGTTTAGCAAATAAGCAATTTGAAAGCATATAAAAGGAAAAAAAATGAAATAACCTGCAGCCATAAGCTTACAATGAAGACACCTAAGCTCTAGGATTCAACTTGTTTGTCAATAACTGAAATCACAACCCATAAGCGTCATCCATTGCTACTTATCATCCAAAAACAGCTCTAAATTAAACATAATATAGATAGAACAGTAATTTTTAATACAAGATATTTAAAGAAACACTAAAGTTTTATTAAACTTTGGAAAAATTACAACTGAGAATGAAATTAGAACATTTAAAAGATAATTAAGCTGAAAATTACATAAATAGTGAAAAGCAAAAAGTTTGAAAAAAAAACCTTCATTAAAACTTGAAAGTTCATTGCTTGAAAGTAAAATACAATTGAAAGTAAAAATAAGCAGTAAATAAAACTGGAAATAAACCTAAACTAATCCTAAAATCTAATCCTCCAAAATAAAGAGAATCTTATTCTATTTATAGCCAAAGAGTGAGAGGAGCTTGTGCTTTTTGTGTTTGTTGTGTGATAATTTGAGAGTATTTCCCTAAAGCATAAATGCATAGCCGGTTTATTTTCACAGTGTGCTTCTTTGACTTTGATCATAACTATTGATTCGATTCTGTCCAATAAGCTTGTGTAGGATTGCCAAGGTGTCTTGGAATCTTGCCGGGGTAGGGTTTTAGTGGGTTTGTCGTGGTGCAGGGCATCACGTGAAGGGGGAAGATGAATAGTGTTTTTTTGGTGGGTTTTTGTTTTGGTTGTTTATAATTGTTTAAGTTTTAACGGTTGTTAGGGTTAAAGACTAGGGATGTAATAGTTTAGGACTTGGGGTGAGAAGGTGTAGGATCCCTAGATCATTCCTTGGATTAAGCACAAGATCAATGCCACAAAAGATTATACATTAAAGAACTTTTGATTGAAAGAAAACAAAAAGTTGCTACAAACCCTTAAGATGAAAAATAAATAATGGAGAGGCTATGATGTCTAACCTAATTTTTGACTAAACTATGTGTATTTATACTAATAAGGATTTGCCTTTGAGGGCTTTCTTTTTGGGCTTTTTACATCTTGGCCCGTATACATAATAAACATTAATTAACATTGACTTTCGAGCTAGACTTTTGTCTTGTATCTTCGAGTGACCGAAGCTTCTTTGTTTAGGACCATTTATGTGATCCTAACAGAAGGTTTTGGGACTAGAGGTGTAATGGACTTAACAGCCATATGGTTGGGCTGTTAAGTGGAATTGGGCTTTTTTTGTATTAAAAGGCTTAGGTCTTTTAAGCCTTTATATTCAATATGCTTAATTGGCTGTCCCGACTCATTAGATGGGTGCGGGTTGGCCCATTTAAGATTTCTTTATTTTCGGCTTCGCCTTTGACTTTGACTTTGAATTTGACTTTGAATTTTTACGCTCTTTCCAATCCTGTGCTTGGTTTTGTTCGTTTTGGCTTTGTTTTTGTCCTTTAATGAATATCCGATACCTGCACAGCACAAATAGCAAAACACACATATATTTGGCATTTTATGTCTGTTTTTGGTCATTTAGGCTCATTTTTATAGGTAAAAAGGTATGTGTAATAAAGCACATACCAAGTTCCTTGCTTTACCAAGCCAAATCTCGTCGGTTCAAGCGAAGCTAAAAACTTTGGATACACTTCCAAGTCTTCTGAACAAAGTTGCTAACACCTTGAACAGGTTTGCAAACATTATGGAGAATGCATCCCACACTACAACAAGTAATGGTGTTTCTTCAGCAGGCCCAACGACTACTTCTCCTGCCGAGGGGGAGAAGAACACCAATCCTGCTACAAAGGATGCTGACACAACAAACCTGCACAATGAATTAGTTGATCGCTTAGGCATAGATATAGTGACACAGTACTACAATAAGAAGTTACTTTATGATAAATACTATGACAAGATGCTGAAAAGAAGAAAAAGCTCCAAGATTATAAACTGTGAAGTCCTCACACAAAAGGGACCTCTCACACTGCAAATATATATGGAAGATGGGACAACTGAAGTCATTTCAAACATCAAAGTCAGTGACCTATATCTGGCCGAATGGAGAGAGGTAGTACAAGCTTGTCTTGATAGAAAAGAAAAAAGATGGAAGACTATCTATGGATTGATAAAGACAAGAATGGAATACCTTAATCAAACTAAAATAGAACTAAAGATTGACTTCAATAAACCCCTCAAAGAATAAGATCCTCTGAATGAGCTAAATGATTTAGCTGACAAGAAAACGAAAAGAACTGGTGACCTAAAAGACCATTCTAGGTCAACCAAGAAACACAAGTCATCAGTTCAGCATGAAGAAGAGGTTCATTGAGCAACAAGAACATTAAATGTTATAATCTTTTGTATTAGCTTTATCTTTTGTAATTGTAATGTAATGAAAAGTTAATAGAAAAGATTATCAGTTATGTTGTTCAATTTATATCTGTTATGTAAGAAGAAGTTGTCTTGCTTACTTACTACTGATTTTAACTTAGGCTATTTATATATTCAAATAGGGAGAGATTGTTGGGTTCAGTTCCTGAGCCCTTTAGTCTCTCAGTAGATTTAAACATAAAATCCCCTAAGTTTTACTCAAGCTGAAGTCTTTCAGTTTGAGTCGCTAAAGTTTCTTCAGCTTCAGCTCTTTAGTCCTTAGAAGCTTAGGAAGTATCTTCACTTCAGTTTATGCAGCGGATCAAAAACTGAAGAAGGCCTATGTAAAGAGCTTCCGTTCAGCTTAGTTTACAATTTCAAGCTAAACGTTGTCTATCTCCTTAACAGATGTTTGAAACGTTTTGTTTCACTTCTAAAAGGTTTACAAGGCGGGAAAAAGATTGCTTTATGTCAAAAGGAATAAAGCAATCTCCTTGGGAATGACTACGTCTAGAGTTGGTATAGAAGTACAACAAATTTTCCTTGAAGGATTGTACCCGGTACTTTAGAGCACGTCTGCATTAAATGGTATCTTAACCACCCATTGGATGCATGACATGCATACTAGTTTAACTTGTAAACCCTAATCCCTTTGCCTATAAAAGGAAAGAGATTCCCAGAGTAAATGTCATCTCTTCCAATTAATGTGATACACATTGAAGAGTTCATTTATCTCTTAAACAAACTGAACGGTACTACTAAAGCTAAAGCTTTAGTTTAGTTATATGTAGTTTGTTTTCTTACTCTCTTAACTTTGGTTAGAGTTTAAGTTCGAAGGAGATAACACCCCAATTGTCATTCAACCACATTGCTACTCCGCAAGCAAGGTGTGTCATAGATTCTTTATTTGATTCTAATAAGAACCTATATGTTGAAAAGTTACTTTCGTGTGTTTCAAACTTGTTCTTTATATTCTTCATATATATCTGTTTAAAACTCACTTTGTTGCCATGGAATGTGATTAGTTTAATTTGATAAACCTAATATCACATTCAAAAAGACCAACAATGATGTTATATTTCATGCAACACTTACGAATTTAAAAATTATAGTCACTACAATATAAGTTATAAACGAAAAATGATGAAAGTTTAAAATTTTTAGGATTAAACTATTAATGATTTTGTTACCAAATTTATTTTTTTCATGTTTCAATATTAAAGAAAAATCATCTGCATTCGCACTTTACATATAGTATAAAAAATAAATATGTATCTTACAAAATATATAAAGTCAATGCAAAATGATATATAGTATTGCATACACACGAATATGTCAACAATGATGTATAACTGATTAGCAGACCAGGTTTGAGTGTCCAATTCATTAATTAGAATCTTTCATTTTCATTAAAACAAGTTTCATTAAATATTCAACAAAATTAGTATTGGTTTCTATCAAGTAATCACACTCATTATTCATAACGAAACGAGAAGGTTAACAACTTTGCTTAATTTTTTTATTTTATTTGCGCGTTATATAACGATATTTATTTTGCTCATTATAAAGAACCAAGAAACATTCTTTCAGGTGGTCGAGGAAGATCAAACATACTATACAAGTGATGGTTCTAGTAAGAGAAAGTAGAGAGATGGTGAAATAAAAAGTTTTATTAGAGAAAGAAAGAAAACAATACACACTTAGCCACACCTCTCATGGAGAGTCATGAGGGGTATGTTTGTATGTTGTTTGACTTAGAATAATTTAGGTTTCTATAGTAAGTAAGTCGATAAATCAATACCTAACCTTAAGTCAAAACTTGGTAAGTCGATACTTTTCCAAATTATCAACTTGACCAAATCAATAGTGCCCCAAGTTGTAAAGTTGATAATTTTAGAGAAGTATGAAGTCGGTAAATTCGAACCATAAGTCGATAATCTTGAAACAATGAACACGATAATTTGATATGACTGATAACATCAAATAACGTCTATTTTATAACATCATTTATCTCGTCTTTATTTCTCATTTTACATTATTTTATATATGAATTGATAATTAATTGCTTATTTCTATTAATTGCAGTAATTATCGAGCATTTGGTAAAAGTTAGTAAAAGGCATGCATTTTTTAGCACAAATGAAGAGTTCAAGAAAGTCTACTGATTCTGACAACCTATACGCCATATCATTCTAGAAGCATATGCCATATCTAAGACTTTGATGAACTTAAAGACCATTACCGACTTTGAAGAATACGTCGTATCCACGTCAATGATACGTCGTATATAATACTTTGGTCAACGAAGAAGAACCAACTGGTTATACCTCAATACGCCGTATCCATCAAGAAGATACGGCGTATCTGTGCCCTAACTTCTCATGACATCCATGACGAAAAAAGAGCTATACGCCGTATCCAAAAGACTTATACGCCGTATTCAATGTTGGTTTATAAATATTCTAGAATATAATAATCGTGGAGCCCACACCAAGTTACCCCAATACGTCGTATTGAACCCTTTCAATACGGCGTATCGACCTTTTTCTAGAGCTTATAAATAGAAAACCCTAAACTCAGTTTTCATATGCTTTTCACCAAGTTTGATTCTCAAAATATCTAAGAAGCCAAAAAGGTCACGCAAAGTGCTCTAATCCATAGGAAAACCCTTGTAATCTCTATACTCTACATACGCGTTCGGTTTTATGCACTTTAATCGTTCATTTATGAATTCGTATATTGTTACAATGACTATCGTCTAATACCTTTAGGTATTAGCCATGTTTATGATAATTTAATGTTTGGTTTGTTTATATTGATTGTTTACTTATTCATTGCATGTTGATTATGTTTATCACTTCATACTCGTTTATGTACTTAAGTATGTGTTTAACCTATCATTCAACTAGATATAGGAATACAAATATCGCGTTAGCTAGAGTCCAAGATAAAACTACATACATCCGTTTATGTATCTAGAGTAATAGGATCACAAATATTTACTTGTCTTTGCCTTTGGTTAAATGAATAGGTAGACTAAGCGGTGACTTAGGATTACACATAACGTTCTGTTTCCTTGGGTAAAGATTTAGACAGTGGACTAGTAGTATATAAATAGCCGTTAAGCAATAAGTTAGTAAAGCCTCAATGAGCTAGGTTTCGATATAATCACCAATATTGTCTCCTAGGTAGATTATAATCAACAGTGAACACTTTATGCGGGAATAGGTTAATTGTGACAGGATTAACGAGAATACAAACCTAGAGTTTAGGGAGAAGTCTCACCTAAGCTTAAGAATGATATATCACAAATGAAGTAAAACAATCATTGCACACATATACAATACCTGCGTTTTATTAGATTAAACATGGTTAATACTTTTTTCTTAGATTAGACTTGACCGCTTCTTTATCTTCTATTTATCAACTTGTGTGTGTTAATTGTCATTATTTAGATTAGTTAAACCAAAACTCGTATCAGTCTCTCAGGCTGAAAACCCCCTTTCTGCGTTAGTTTAGGTGTAAGTAGATTTAACTAGGATAAATTAGAACTAACATAGATAACTAAAATACTGATAGATTTAAGTATTAACGCTCGCTCTTAGTGATCGACACCCAACTTACCAACGAACCTACAGTTGACCGGGTACACTGCCTATTAGTGTTAGTTAATAGGTAAAGTCGGCAAAATATAAATAGTAAAACTTGATAATAAATATTACCTATACTAAACGACACATCAAGTTTTTGGCGCCGCTATCGGGGAGTGAGTTTGTTTAATTCTTGTTTATTGGTATTTTTAGTTTAGTGTAATTTAGTTTGTAATTATGTATTTTAATTAGTGTGTTAGTTTGCATTGTATATTTTGCATATTTGTGTGTTTTTCTGCATTATTAAATCTTGCTGCTATTGTTTTGTTCGAATACCGGATACAGCGTATTCATCTCATTGGATACGGCGTATCCACTTTTTATCACCAATACAACGTATTCGTATTCAAGCAAGCAATACGATGTATTCAGTTAATTGAATACGGCGTATCGATCATCTAATACAACAGCAGACTTAGTTTTTCGTATTCAGATTTCATGTTTAATTTTCTGCATATACCTTCTTCTGAACTGATTCTACTGATGAATTTTCTGATTGTTTTCAGTTGCTAGAATGAAGGTTCTTAATGAAGAATCCTAAGTACTAGGCTTACTCAAGATCGACAATGATTTGTTTACTTGTGAAACACCTCTTGGGATGGTTTCAATAAATTTAAGCGACTAAGTAGCCTAGAGAATGATCTATTCACTTATGAGTTGGGAGTTGTTGAGGATTTTTATTTTCTATGTCTTGAGCAACAATTCAATGATTTGGAAAATAGGGATCTCGATGTTTATGAAAGGAAAGTGTGTTATGTTGAGTGTGAGAAAATATATGCAGAAGCCGTAATTTTCATTAATAAAAGATTGGTAAGGTTGATTGATGTAACCGTGGAACAATGGCTAGACCTGAAATACGAAAATCATTAAACTATGGATAAGAAAATCAAGGATAGTGTGATTGCTACATGGTTGATTTGAAGTTATAAAAGGCAATTCGAAGATTACATGGAAATTAAAAAACAAAAGGAGGTACATGGACTTAATGCCGATATGGAATACGATCCATCAAATGTCGATTTTGTTGAATGGTTAGCTTCAAAGTTTAGTAATCATAAGACGATGGATTGGTATACAAAGAATGCGTTATGGATTTATTGGATAAGAGGTGATGATGAAGTGGTATTAACCGATGAGGAGCTTTCTGATATTGAAGAAGAAAATTTGAGTGAAGAAGATAAAATTGCTAAAATCTTAAGGATCGAAACTGACATATTCCACTTTGAAACACCTTTATGTAAAGCCTTCAAGGAATTTAATTATCTTTTTTAGATTGATGTTGACGTGCTAATAAATGATACACCTGGATTTAAGACTTACGATGAATATAAAAATGCATGGATCTATGAATGGAATAAAGACGTGCCATCTGTAGCTGACAGACCATGGTTGGATTATAGACCTTGGATGGAACCTAGCGACGATATAGAACATGTTTGCAAGTCGTTTTGTTTCAAAATTGGACATGCTAAGTGACCCACTTATAATTGGACAAAAGAAAAATATTGCAATGGAAGAGATTTACCGGGAATGATTCGGATAGGGGACATGATTTACTTCAAAGATTATGTGTGGTATGAAGGGCTTGAAGACAGTGAAGTAAAGGACGAAGCTTTGATTAATAAAGCTATCTTGGAAGGACCTAAGGAAGTAGAGGAAGAATCAAGCGAAGATGCTTGGAGCCATTATTCACCTATTGACGAGTGATGGGATTTTGAGCGTGAAAATCACATTGAAACCAATGCTAATTCTAACTATAACCCTTATCTTGATGTTTGTCGAATATTTAAGACTCGTACAGGAACAATTAATGATGATACAATTCAAACGGATCAAGGATGTTTTGACAATCATGAGCCTATGGAAGATAACGATGATGCCATTAGAGACTTAGATGACTACTTTATTCCAAATGAAGGTCCTTACTATGTTGACAAAGAAGAAGAAAGATCCAAGGAAAGAAGGTGCAAATTTCTTGGAATTCCTTACGTGAAACCACCAACATGTAAATCTAAAAAGTTTGAGGTAATTAAATACTCATTCGGACCGGCTAAGGAATATGTCGCTATCAAGGAATATGAATATGACATTTAGGTCGGAACCGAAGAAAACGTGTCTCAAGTCTACCATGATATTTTTTGAAAGAAGGACGAAGGATGGTCCATGACACATACAAAGTGAAGCTAAAGCAAGTCTAACTTAAAAACTTTTCTGTAAATAAAAGTGCTTGTCGGGAGACAACTCGGAATGTAATTTCAAAGTTTTTATTGAGTCTATCTTCCCAGGTTATCGATATGGCATATCCAATTCAATGGATACGGCGTATTGACCTAACCTAGACGATATCCCTTTTATTTTTCTGCACTTTAAACATTAGTGTCAGACTTGTCAATATGGTGTATTTAGATTTCTGATATGGCGTATTTGACCTCTGACGCGTACTTAGATTATTTTTATTACAGGTCTCAATATGGCGTACCCTGAAACATGGATACGGCGTATTCGACCTTCCCCCCATGTTACAATATCCGTTTTTTATAGTTTGTTGTTTTCAACCGAGTTTATTCGAAGATTAGAATGTTATGTGGTTTTTGTTAATATATAGACAAGGATACTAACTGAACAAAAAATGATGAAATTTCAGTGGTATTAAATCAGTATTATCGGGAAATCTTATGTTGTTGTTGGTAGCATGGTGCGGGATTCCGCGGACAACAATTTACAATACACATTCTTGATTATATACTGACAATCATGGATTAGTGGTTCTATGTACCAAGTAAATCTCAAAGGGAGGTTTTACTGTCTCTACATCTGTTCTTTAATTTCTTGTTTTTCAATGTTCCTTTTATAAGTCAAGTGGGTGGTGTTGTTTATATCTCAAGTAGGTGGGAAAGAAAGAGATAAATTAGATCACTACTTGTCATTATTTTTACAACAATATGCATAACATTTAATGCTCAAGTTTTTTTTAAAAATTTTATAGCATATTTTTGTAAGATTATTAGTTGCATGACCCACACACATAACCCTTATTTCCATATTGTGAGTATTAAGCCTATTCCGTTTCCCAGTTTTTACCCAAAGTTCCACAAATATATGAGTGTGCCGATGACTGTAGTAAACTTTAGAACTTGACTTGGTATACTATTCGAGACCATCATAACGAGTATTATTTTTATAATTGGAGTGACCTTTCTAAATTTGGTAAATTTCTAGGATTACACCAAAAAGCCTATACATATTGTGATATTAACTAAATACACTGGTTAATTAACCCCCGTATAAACCTGTGGAAAACTAGAAGGAGGTTGAATAGTTTACCGCTTTTTAAATTAATTAAATGTTTGTTTGTAAAAACTTAGATTCGACTTTATGTGAATTCACA
>BQNB010165321.1:0-14236 GCA_026074375.1 Tanacetum coccineum | reverse complement strand
AGCCCCAATTTTCTGGCTTATTTTGAGACTTATGGGCTTATATAAGTTTATCATATCATAATAAACTTCCACAAGTCTCAAAATAAGCCGAAAAATTAGGACTTATGAAATATAAGCCCAAATGGTCTTATGTTTCATAAGCCGAAACAAACACCCCCATATAAGCTGAAAAAAGCTTCAAAATAAGGCATAGAAAAAGTGAGGTCATGAAACATAAGCCTAGAACGAAATAAGCTATAATCCAGCTATATAAGGTGAAACAAACACCCCCTAAGATAAGAAGAAGAAGTGCGTACAATGAAGTTAAGTTGGGAGGAAGGCTGAAAGGTATCTGATTGCCGAAATTATTGTTGCTGACATCACTACACACAATCAAGTAAAGTATTAAACTTATGAGTTGCAAAAGGAAGCGAAAAACAACAAGACTAGTAATAACAATGTCATTACAATTCAGTAAGCGAGGTTAAACTTGCGAGCTGATATCCGATTCCACCAGTGAGGCCGAGACTGGATAATTTGCTGATCAAAAAACAAAAACAAAAAAGCAAAGCAAAATGTAAGTAATAATAAGACGTATAATCTCCGGTGAGTTGGCTATCTCCAACCTCAGTCCAGCAGACAGGCGATCGACACTTACGACCCCAGGGCCGGCTTTGAGGGTGTGCAAGGTGGGCGACCGCACAGGGCCCCAAAATTTTTAGGGGCACCAAAATTTATCCCGTTAACAATTATATGCATTTTTTCTTATAAACGATGATACTTTATATATAACGTTTCTTATCGCAGGGCCTCATTATGTAATTTCGTTCAGGGCCTTTAAAAAATTTCATAAATTTAGAGACGGCCCTGACGACCAGGTGCATACGATAACAAGACGTCACGATGAAAAAAACAAAAATGTAATAAGTAAAGTATATAATACATTTGGGTGACTCTCGAACCGGAACAGGTAACTCCTGTCCAGTTATCAGCACAGGGATCACCTCCGGTTGATGTCCATTTTGTTAACTGACCCGGTGAGTTTAGGTTCTGATACATGGCGTTCAGAGCAGATGCTACCAAACATGTAAACATTATACGATGATAATATTAATTAAAGCAGGGGATATATAATAAGTTTGTTAAATAAGGTTGTTGTTGTTGTTGTTGTTACCATCTGATGGATCTGTAACAGCATTTGTAAATGTTGTTGCTGAACCAATGAAAACAATCACTAACAGCAGCTGCAACGACATTATCCACCGTCGGTGTAGGTGTCGGTGTTCTTGTCAAAAATATAATCTTAAAAAGTAGCTACAAAAACAATGATTCCTAAAAATTCTCCTGCTCCTTGGGAGAAAACAATGACTGAATAATAATATTACAGTAGTTGATTGATAGACTACAACTTTTTCAAGATGATTTACAAAGGGGTGGTTATTAAGACCTCTCTAAAATGATTGTAATACATTTTTTTATTTTTATAATTTTGTTTATGTTATAAAACTATGAAATAAAAAAAACGGAACGGAAAAAATAAGTTTTGAAAAGTCAAAAGCAGTAAAACATGAAAAATACGGAGCATGAAGCTGTCTTATCCTGTTAATAAAATGAGAAAAATTGCGAAACAGAAGTTATAAAGTTTTATAAGTAAAAAATTTAAAAATATAAAAAATACGAAACGGGAAAAACATAAAAAAAATTGTCTAGTCTTGTCTGTACAATGTTATGGGGGGTATCACATGTAGAAAGGACAAAAGAGGGTAGGAGTAACATGACCCTTTGCAAATACATACAAATACTTTATTTTATTTTCTGGTCTAAAATGCAATCTAGTAACTACTGTAGTTGTTCATGTCACTATCAAGGTGTCACATGCATGCCCAGCCATATGTTACCTTTACTTGCCTCCAAATTTTTTTTATATGGGAAATGGTATTTATTTTTAGAGTAAACTGCAAAAATCATCTTTGTGATTTGTATTTTTTGGCACTAGTTATCTCTAACTGATATTATTGGCATTAATCATCCTCGAGTGATGAAACCTTAGGCAAAAATCATCCTTGTGTGTTTTAAATGATATAATTACCTTCTATATGTTTAAACCACAGGGATGATTTTTGTAATTTACTAAAAAAACTAATGTTACAATTATTATTATTATTATTTTTAGAGTTAATTGCATAAATGGTCCCTGTGGTCGTTCGGATTTAACGAAAATAGTCTCTCAAACTTTTTTGTAACGAAAATGGTCCCCATGGTTATGAAACATAACGGGTTTGGTCCTTTTAAGGACCAAATCCGTTATGGGTCATGGGGACCAAAACCGTTATGAATCCTCTTACTGCAGGGATCAAACCCGTTATGTTTCACAACTATAGGGATCATTTTCGTTATAAAAAAGTTTGAGGGACCATTTTCGTTAAATCCAGACGACCACAAGGACCATTTATGCAATTAACTCTTATTTTTATTTTTTTTATAAACATCACTTCATTATTATTATTATTAATCATCCCTTTATTTGTAATTTACTTATTTTATTTTACAAAAAATTATTAGGAAGCCGAGATATCATCTAGGCCGCCACTCCTTGATGTGTGTGTTTATCTGACTAGGGCTTCCGCCTTTGACACAAACCAGGATGACTGATTTTGTTTCCCTTTCACACGTTTACGTTATGCCGCATCAATCAGCCATCATGGTTTGTGTCAAAGGCGATAAACACACACATCAAGGAGTGGGAGCCTAGATAATATCTCGGCTTCCCAATAATTTTTTATAAATCCCTTAAATTTCTAATAAAGTAATTTATAATAAATAAATAATGATAATAATAATAATAATAATAAAATAAGTAAATTACAATTAAATATAATAGAATTAAATAAATATAATAATAATAATATCGCCTTTGACGCAAAAGAGTGAAGGCCCAGATAGTATCTCCGCTCCCCTCTAATTTGTTGTGAATTCTATTATTATAATAAAGTGATGATTTAATTAAAAAAAGTAAAAATAATTATAATTGTGAATATTAGTTTTTTTTGTAAAACTGCAAAAATCATCCCTTGGTTTAAACATATTTTGGCAAAAATCATCCATGTGTGTTTTAAATGACATAATTACCCTCCATAATTCGTGGTGAGGGATGATTTTTGCCGAACATTTCAGCGCTCAGGGATGATTATTGCCAATAGTATCGGTTAGGGATGATTAGTGTCAAAAAGTACAAACCACAGGGATGATTTTTGCAGTTTACTCTTATATTAATTTTTTTAGTTTTGGTAAAAAAAATTGAATTACATTACGTTGCGAGTCAACTAAACACATCCACAGATTTTATCAATTACAATTACAACACATTACAATTACAACACACTAGTTTTAATGACCGTGCACGCACGGGGTTTAGACATTATGTTTTTTTTAAATACATGTATGATTTTTATTTTTATGTTGTTTTATAAGTTATGTTATAGAGTATTATCGAAATCATATGAAGAGAATAGATTCATATCTTATATATATTATATGAATATCTTATTTTTTAATAATAATAATAATAATAATAATAATAGTTTTTAATAATAAAAACAATGAATTTAATGAAATTGTAAATATTCATTTCATTTGCTACATAATGTTGAATTTCATGCGCATAGGATTTTGAAAGATTTTCATTCCATTTCATGTTCTAACCAAACATATGAATCAAGGTTGTCAGGATCGGGATCTTACCTTGGATCGTTTTTGGCTTTGTAAGATCGTAATCGTAGGATCGGATCGGGATCGTAAGATCCTATGAAAACATATATATTTTTGTATAAGTTTATTATTTTTATTTCTATATGTTTTTATATAATATTTTATATGATGGACATTTACATATATCATGAAAACATATATATTTTTGTATAAGGTTATTATTTTTATTTCTATATAATATTTTATATGATGAGCATTTACTATCAAACATACACGATAGATCTATCGCAAAATCGATATTGATCATCAAAATCCGTGTATGGAATACCGATTTATTTCACGATTCCTTTGAAATAGATCGAGTGGCTGCGGTTGCAGCAGATTAGGTTTGAAGACGTTCCTGATTTAAATTGTTTATTATCCGAAATGGATGATAAAAGAAAAAGTTCTATATTCAAGTATCGTGGTAGCAGAACATTAGATATATTGTAATACATATTTGCACAAAGTTCATTCATGTTTCAATCGATAAATGAATGATTTGGATACAAAAAAGATACTACATACGTGCACCTACTTCATGTTTCAATCGTTAAGCTATTCTTGATAGAAAAGAAATATGAAACGGTCTTAATAAAAATTTATAATCCTTAGCCTAAATTACCAAAATTCCAAAACAATCTACGATCCTATGATCCGATCCTACGATCCTATAATCCGATCCTACGATCCTATCTACGATCCTACTTGAATTGCGATCTTGTTACGATCCTGATCGTTTTTTGTGTGTGGGATCGTAGGATCGTACGATCCTACGATCAGGATCACGATTTTGACAAGATCTCAAGTACAATTATGAAGTGCAGACAAGAACAAAGATGATTGGTTAATCATACAAGATAATATTTGCTTGAGTTGCATGAGTCTACTTTCAACAAAACTACTAGCAGTGTTGATGCTCTTCCGGCTTTCCCTTTCTTAGTTCTTTTATTTCAACAACTGTGATTTCAGGTTCCTTGGTCATCGGAGTCAGGTAGTCTGGCGCAGATCTTCTATCATTTGGATGAAAGGATGTTTACTAATGGGAGATATGAACAAGGTACATTCATTAATTTATAGTAATTTTCATTTTAAACATTTACCTTTATGAAGTGGTTAGATTAGTTCTACTGAAAATGATCATGTATGCATTCTATTAGGCACTTGAGTACGCGAGAGAAAGTTGTAGGTATCGATATCGTCTTATTGAGGAGTGTTTTATGCTGCGATTAAACAATTAAAATGGAGAAAGAGTGCATGCCTTACTTATGAATCCTATTGTGGCCGCAAGTATATGGTCGCTTACTTCTGAAGATTTCATATTAACTCCACATAGTAACTTTATATGCATCTAATGAGCATGCACCAGGTTAACATGTGGTCAAGAGGCGATTAAAGGATAAATATGATATGATATTTGTATTTGTGGAACTAAGGGTATGATCCCTTTTGTGACTACAATATAATATGATATAATTTTAAAGATTTCATTATACGAAATATATTTTGATGGATATTTAACGTGATTGTTTGCTTATCCATGATAGGTTTTTAAATCTAACATAAGAAACTTACATTTAGTGGTTTAACTCATGAATTATCAACATATTGCAGTTAACACGTTGAGAAACTTAACAAAGCCATGTTTAGTCCCATAAGTTGTAGATAATTTTAGTAATAAATTTGGCATTCATTCGCTTAAAAAAACTGAACACTCACAACTCACAAGCTTCTTGCAAGAGTTTTACGAATGGTCAGTTTTTACTTTTGAGGGAGTTTTGATCATATATTTTAAGAATAAAGTTTGGCATTCATTCATCAAAACAAAATATGATCGGCTTGCTTGACAAGTTTCAAAGAGTATAACAAAAAAAAGTTTTAGAGTATATAGATCGCATGAGATTGTATCTAGCTTGACACGGTGTAAAGTTGAACCGAATACCTTTGACACGGGTATAAGATTCTTATGTGTTCGTTTCTTATTAGGAAAGATATATAAAATAATTATATATTATGCAATTAGTTTAATATTTTGTTAGAGAAAACAAGACCCGTGCGTCGCACTATAAACAAGACAAAGGTATAAGATTAAATTTGGTAATGCATAACTATGATGAGCAACCGGAAAAAGATTATTAGTGAACTATGTAAGATTATGTTTGCATCACTTGCATGAAGACTGTATTTTGATGGTCAAATAACAACGTTGGTACACCACATGTAATGTATGAACAATGTCACCGATAAAGGTAAAATAAGGCTCTTTTGTAGCGGTAAGTTTTAGTACATCCGATTTAAATAGATAAATTATAAGAGTTTGCTAAAATAAAAAAATACGTCATATTAAAAATTTCCCTTGAATAATGAATAAAAAAATACATAATTTTGGCTCCAAGCCATTTGTAAATTACAATAACAAATAAAAAAGTTGAATTTTAGATATAAGCAAAAGTTTAATAGTTTATAAAAACAAAACCGGTGCATCGCACGGGTCTGAATGCATCGTTTTATATTAAACTAGACGATTGCCGAGCATAGCGCGATGGTTTATGTTAACGTTATTTTGTGTGGTGCAATCTTTTTATGTATATATGGGTGTGGAATAAGTGGGAATGAAATACTTAATAGATTGCGCTGAATTTTATATGCAGGGCATCTTCGTCTAACAACATTACATATTTTTTTTTTAATTTTTTAAGTTTTAAAGAAAAGTTATCCGTGCTTTATGCCTTTATATATAACTAGACGAATACTTACGCAAAGCGACAATGTATAGTGGAAAATAATTATACATGCGAACTTGTGGTTTTGGTGTGACCCTTAATGCAACACTTACGGATTGTAATTATCGCTAGAAAAAAGTCTATAGCTTATAGACGAAAAATAATAAAAGTTTGAGGATTTAAGTATTAAACAATATTTAACCTTTTTTTTTACCATATTTAAGTTTTGTTACTATATTTATGTTTTTCAAATTTAAGTTTCAAGATTAAAAAAAAAAGATGTACATTTTTTATATATAGTATAGATATATTTAAATAAATTAATATAATCTATTGTTATATTAATTCTATCATTTTTATGTCTAAATAAAATTCTTGTGGAATGCAGATATGGCAAGTCTTCTTCATTACGGCAGATCCTTGTTACACGGCTCATGCAAAAATTAACACTAAAATCAAAAGACCGAAAGTTTACCTTTCTCCTTATCCAATGGTAGATGCGGGGATAATGACCACACGGGAGGATGTGATATTTTCTCAACAGTTTGGTCTCGAAACGATAATAACGTACCCGTATCAGCGTTTGTGAAGAGACAAATTGCCCCGGTCTGACAAAGATTATGTGCAAAGAAACTAACCACGTCATACAATTAGAGATAGTATTAAGTTGATAACCGATGAGCGTAAAATAAAACGAAATCTAATAAAAAAACTTTATACACGCGTGGTCTGCGTATCCGTGTGTTAGAGAACTTTTCTTTGGTAACCTTAGAACAACACAACGCATAGCAAAAGCGTGTGCCAAGTACTTTACAAGTTTAATACGTGATCTGATTTGATTTGAGTTGATGTTTAATACCCATATTCTTTGAACATGAGCTAGACCAAGTACTTTACAAGTTTTCTCCAACAAACATTAATATCTTAAGCTTGCAGATGCAAGTAGCCACTAATTACCATAAAATTTCATTGGATAAACATTAATATCTTATTTCAAAATATGTACAAGGGTTTCAGCTGTAGGATAAACATCTATATCAAAGACTATGTATCTAGTTAAATGTTGGTTTTTTTTCCGAATCTTGTTGAATTCTAGAGTGACTTAGTTTGCGTGATTGATTCTCTTTATATATATGGATAAATCTTTGTAGGCTCTGACATCCAAGGCGCTCAATATGAGGATATTTGCAACATTGTCGTATGGCCGGCTAAGACCATATTTTATTATCCTTCAGAGCTACTTTTACAGGTTTTTCTTCCTCACTTGGATATCATTATAAGATCTATAAAGAGTTCACATCAAACGAGACTTAACTCTCATGTTACTTGGTTGAAAGGCCTGCTGGCTTTGTGTTTCATAAATGAAAGTGCTTATCTACAAGTATGCTTATTGTGTTTTCGAATGCATAGGAATGTCTATCAGTAGAGTAGATGCAATACGGAAAGCAACTCAACCCAAGAAAGTTTCAAAAGCTAAACGAAAAAACCTAGAGCAATCTATCGATCGTGGTAGCAGCAACTCCTCACTAGGGTTTCACCCTCTCATTTCATCATACAATGAAAAAGTTTGTCCTATTTTGGACGCCATAGACAAACTCCGCCACCTCAAAGTAGCTCAAAAAATCATTCCGTTACCAGGGATGATGTCAACATTGACCTTGGGTACGTTTGCCTCAGAAACATGATGAATAGTAAAACATGTGCTCAAGCAAGAATTCAAGAAACCAAACTTTTTAAAACTCACAATTTGTTGTTCAAGATTGATAAATCTATGGTTGGTATTAATGTCTTGGCCGATAAACTTGGACATTCATACCAACCATGGATTTATCAATTTTGGAAAACAAAGTGTGAGTATTAAGAAGTTTGACTTCTTGGATTCTTATGTTTCACTATTGATCCTGTTTCTGACCCAAACATACCCAGCGCCATATGTTGTGATGAAGCTAACTTCTTATTGAACATCTAGATGATGTGTCACCCATTATACATGATGGTTTTAAGATTAAGCTTACTTCCTATTGGAAAGTTGTTTCATAATGAATCGTGGATTGTTTAGCTCTTAAACTACCGTATCGTATACGGTTAATGGTGGAGATCGAGCATGAAATATTTAACAAGGTGCTGGAGAATGGTGATGGTATAGAAAAGGCGATGGCTCAACAATAAATGAAAGAGGCTTCAAAGAAGCATCGAATTGCTTCGGGAATCAAGAGAAACAATGCAAGGTGCAATTACCGACCTTCAAGACGATGGTGAGTAGCGATTCAATATGGGGATCTAGCAGCTTTTGAGCATGTGTGTTTGGTATTTCTTCATGGGTTGATTTGGTTTCATAGACTTTAATATGGACTTTGTACTATGTGTTTTTGTTAATTCTACTTAAATGAATTGGTTAGTACGTTTAGATTCTGCTTATGCTTTATTAATACCAAGGTTTTGAAAACCGAACTAGTCGTCCTATTTACATCGTGTAAGATATATATGATCAATTACTTGTCTCAGATGTTACTTTTGTGCTACATGAAGAGACCGGACCATCCGAAACAAATCTTTCTATCTTTCTTGCTGAAAGATACAATATTAGTCAAAATTAGGTTCAACGAACACAACTAAATAAACTTGTGTGTAAACTTCAAAAGGTTGTTATGGTTAAACCCACTCAAACATTTGAACACAACAGCATGAAAAGCGACTGCCAACACTAAAATTGTGCATGTTATGTTATAGAAAGTTCGCAGCCTCTTGTGATGACATTCACTTGAATGCTTTCGGTTTTCAGTTTGTTGGTTGTTTTTATCAGCATGAAAAGCGCCTAGTCGGGCCAAGACTAAATTGTAGCATGTTCCATTGTAGATGGTTTCGCGGTCTCTTGTGATGACATCGACTTGAATGATTTTTGCTCTCAGTTTTTTGGAAGGTACAAACAGGTTTTGATAGATGTGAAGAATGGTGGGACGAGGGTTGGTAATGTGATGCAAACCCCATTCAAAGCAGTTGAAAAGGCAATCGTAAAATGGTTTGGCTAATTGAAGTATCCCATTAACCCCTTATCCAACTAAATCATTATCATTTAAAAAAAATCAAGTTCATGACATTGAGGATTATTTCATCTCAAACTAAAAATTAGGGATGGCAACGGGTGAGAAAAAACCCATAACCCATGGGTACCCACACGTAAATGAGCGGGTAATCCTGTTATTTTTCACCCGCGGGTGGGTTGTGGGTGAAAATTTACATCACATTACGTCCAATTACGGCGAACCAAACACCCCCTTATGCATATGAAATACAAGTACAAAAATTACAACACAATAATTATTTGGTGTCAAAAAAGGGTAATAAAGTTTTATTTGACAGTTCTTGTATATTTGCACAAAACTCCATGTCACCGACTTAAGCTTAAGCAAGAAACCTTGTGTTTATAAACATTCATTTCTTTCCATATATTTTCGATGTGGGAGACAGCTTGCAAAAACATCGGATATTTTGATTTTTAGTGCTTGAAAATATATCATATTTAATTGTCACTTGTTGTTATTGTGTGTATTGAACTTTTTCTTTTCATTGTGTCATTAAACTTTTAAATTTCGATCATTGTGTGTATTTTGTGATCATTTTACCCTTACTTTTAACAAATTTCAAAGGGTAAAACGGTCATTTTACATGGCAAAATAGTAACAAAATACACACAATGATCAAAATTTGAAAACTTGACGACACACTAAAAAAAAGTTCAGTACACACAATAACAACAAATGGCAAATATATTACATTTTCAAGTAATTAACCTTATAATTTATGGTTTAGATATTTAACATATGTATGAGAGGTTATGAATTAAACACAAAACATGTCTTATAGATTTTGACAACTACTATGTTGACGTATGTAGTCTGGTTGACCCGAGTTGTCTAATAGACCAAGGGATAACAAGGGATTGGAAATATTAGCCGCTTTATATAGTCTCATGGTTGATTATAAGTGCAGGGGGCAATCCTGCACTTATTTATAACAGTTTGGTATTTTGTGTATGTTTGGATCTATTCAACAGGTTATCTAATCTTCAGGGGGCTGAAGTGAAAATATTAGGCCTATATAAGCAACACTTTCCCAACTTTAGGTTTAAGCTCTCACACACTCTCTCTACCTCTTTACTTTCTCTCTCTAGAATATATATTCTTCTCCCCACGTTTTACATATCATCTCATTAATACGTTTTCTCATACTCGTGCTATTAAAATGTTATGCAAGTACCAACATGATATTCATTTTACAAGTAGCATAAAATGTTTTATGCAAACGCTCGTATAATTTAACTTATGATACATTTTAGAATGAGCGTAACACAAGTGATTATGTTCATGAAGATGATTCCAAGCAAAGCAATAAAGTATACTCGTGTTTAGTCTAATTCAATACTTTTGATGACCCAAAAAGACATGTTTGACCTGAAAAGTCAAACGTATACTCTTTTGGATAAGATAAATGTGCACTCTGATATCTAATTGTTGATTGAAAGTTTCAAACTCTCATAATCCTTTGTTTTTGTTATGATGACATTTTTGTATGAATGTGAATTGAACCGTGATTTTCATTATCAATATCAATGGGTATAAATGCAATACAAAGAATGTTCTAGACTCGGGCTTGAGCCCGTTACAAATAAGTAACAAATACGGGCTAACACTCCCCCGCAATTAGAGCGGGAGGACAACGGACGCTCAAACTGGATCGAAATTCCTCAAATAAAGATGAAGATAAACCTTTGGTTAAGATATTCACAAACTGATAATGAGAAGGCAGATGTAGCACTCGGACTTGACCAGCAGCAACCAAATCACGAACAAAATGTATGTCAATTTCAATATGTTTTGTACGCTGATGTTGAACCGGATTGCATGATAAATAAACAGCACTCACATTATCACAGTAGGCAAGCGTAGCAGAAGAAGATAAAGGAGTATGCAACTTACGCAGTAAATTGCATAACCAGCAAGTCTCTGCAACAGCATTGGCAACACCACGATACTCTGCCTCTGTAGTGGAACGAGAAAGCGTCGGCTAACGCTTAGAGGACCAAGAGAGCAAGTTGTTGCCAAGAAAAACACAATACCCGAAAGTCAAACGTCGAGTAGTAGGACAACCAGCTCAATCCGCATCTGAAGAAGCAACCAAATCTATAGTAGAGGATAAAAACAGCTGCAACCCATAATCTAAAGTCCATGAACATACCGTAGAATCCGTTTAAGAGCCGGGAAATGAGGCTCCCGAGGATTATGCATATAAAGACACACCTACTTAACTGCATAAGAAATATCTGATCTAGTAAAAGTGAGGTATTATAGAGAACCTACAAGACTCCGATAAAGATTTGGGTCAGAAACCGGATCACCATCACTTCTCAGTTTAAACTCAGTATCAATAGGAGTCCGACTGGGATTACAATTAGCCATATGTGCCCTGTCAAGAATCTCAAGAGCATATTTTTTCTGAGATAAAAACAACCTCGAAGAATCACGTGTAACTGATATACCCAAAAAATAATTGAGCGGACCTAGATCTGTCATAACAAACTCCTGATGTAACGATCTAATAATCTGGTGCAACAAACTCTCAGAAGAAGCTGTGAGAACAATATCATCAACATACAATAACAAGTAAGCATTATCGGTCCCCTGTCTGTAGATAAATAAAGAGGAGTCACATCGACTATGAGAAAATCAACCCGAGTAATATAAGATGCAAACCGCTGAAACCAAGCTCGGGGGGCCTGTTTAAGCCCATAGAGAGACCGCTGTAACAAACACACATAATCAGGAGAAACAGAATCCCGAAATCCAGAAGGCTAATGCGTATAAACTGTCTCAGAAATATCACTATGTAAGAAAGCATTCTTGACATCGAGTTGATAAATCGGTCAATGTCGAGAAGCAGCTAGACTAAGAACAGTCCGAATAGTACCCGGTTTAACAACCGGATTGAAAGTCTCATCAACATCAACCCCCTCTAATTGTGTACATCCATTCGCTACAAGACGTGCTTTGCAGCGACTAAGCGTCCCATCCGCTAGATACTTGTGGTGAAAAAGCCACATACAACGCACAATATTGGTATCCGGTGGTCTAGGTACTAAAGTCCAAGTTTTGTTTTTAATAAGCGCACAATATTCATCACGCATAGCATTTTGCCAGTTTGGACCATTAAACGCATCACGATAAGATTTTGGTAAAGGAGAAACCGAAGACACATGTAAATTAAGACGCTCAGTGGGACGATTAGTCCCGACACGAAAACGCGTAACCATGGGGTGAACCGAGTCAGGGTTTGGGTTAACCGAAGGATTTTGGATAATAGCGGGTGCGTGTTGGTCCAAAACTGTTGTAGTTTGGTGTGGAACAGCCGTATGTGAGAATTGAAGTTGAACTGGTGTATGTTGGGCCATGGGGAATGGCTGTTGGGCTGGTGAATGGATTTGGGCCGAAGATGGAGAAGCAGGTGTTGATGAGGTTGCGGTAGGGGATTGTTGGGTTGCGGGTTCGGTTGGGTGTTGTTGGTGTGGTAATGGATCAGTCTGTCCAATAGTTGGTGTGGTAAGTGTAGGATTTGGAATAGTAGAGTGTAGATCAAAAGTATCTTCTAAAAAGGTATAAGCAAAAGTGGATTTGGGTATGGTGGAGCCATAGGGAAACACGGTTTTATCAAAAGTGACATGACATGAAATGATTATTTTGTTGGTGTTTAGGTCAAGGCAACGATACCCTCTATGAGAAGAGGCATATCCCAAAAAAATGAAGTGTGTTGCACGTGGTTCAAGTTTGTGAGATGGATAAAGGTGAGGGTAACATAAACATCTAAAAATGCGTAAAAGGTTATAGTTGGGATCTGTGCCATATAAACAGGTGTAGGGAATGTCATTAGAAATAGCAGTTGAAGGCAAGATATTTAGTAAGTGTGTGGCTATATTAAGAGCTTTAACCCAAAAAGTTGGTGGAAAGTTTGCTTATAAAAGGAGGTTGCGAATGAGATTATTAATTGTACGAACCATTTGTTCAGACTTCCCATTCTGTTGAGAGGTTTGGGGACACGAAAAGCGGAATTGAATTTAATTTTGGGCAAAAAGGGTATGTAGGCCACGGTTGTCGAATTCACCACCATGATCACATTGGAATGACTTGATTTCACACTTAAATTGCATACGAACATAATTACGAAATAACATGAATTTGGACATAACATCAGATTTATTGACCAAATGATAAACCCAAACAAACTGAGAATAATGATCTAAAAACAAGACATAATATTTAAAACATGAAAGACTCGGAATGGGTGAAGTCCATACATCTGAGTGAATAATGTCAAAACAAGAACTAATTACAGTACTGGAGGTAACAAACGAAAGCCTCACGTGTTTGCCAAGCTGACAAGCATGACACAAAACGGGAGGTTTCTCGTTATTATACGGAATAAAATTAGAAGAAACAAGACGACGCAGCACTTCACCCTTTGGGTGTCCAAAGCGTTGATGCCACGTATGTTGACTAACAAGGAAAGCATGAGGAATAGGAGATGGAGATGTGACCGGGTAAAGATCCCTCGTACTGTCACATCGGAGAAGCACCCGAAGCGTCAGTAAATCCTTAATGGAAAAACCAAACGCATCGAATTCGATAGTGCAATTATTATCACGAACAAATTGACGAAGAAATATCAAATTCTTGACAATATGAGGGGTGATAAGAACATTATTTAAGTGAAGAGATTTAGTTGGAGTTGGCAAAATA